>OU892279.1:14512533-14714938 GCA_917834065.1 Ceutorhynchus assimilis
AAAAATTATAAACATAAACAACAGGTATCACAACATGCACAGCAAAACATAAGCTGAATTCTTGGCTGAATTTAATTACCGAGAGAGAAAAAATTTTGAACGTTTACATTAATCTTAAAGAAAAGAGAAAAAACAAATAGTAAATAGTTTTTCTTGTGTTTTGAAATTGATGTTCGGATGGGAATCCAGTTGCTTTCGCTAGTTGGGTATAACCGATCGTCGGTACTAATATGGTAAAGATCTTCGTACATAGTGACATATCACTAGTTTACTTTGTAATAAGGAAAATCCTTCTGTTATAATCGAAAATAATGGCAGGTTGGTCATTGCAGAACGAAGCGAAATGGAACAATACATGATCGGCCTTTTTTGATAGGCACTTTAGGCCAGCTTTGCGCCAAATGACCGAAGTAAATTTAGTCGCATTTATACATGGACGACGGGTTTCAAATCGCCAACAATATAGAGAAGAAATAGTTGCCTTTCTTGGCAATATTACGGAGTCTGGAGGAGCTGCAAATAACAATGGTTTGCTGAATCCTCCAGAGGTGCAAGAACCAACAAGAAGATCTAATATTAAGGAATAATGTTGATGTATATTATTAAAAGATCGAGAATAAAATTGAATAAGTCATATTTAAGCTTAAAGTAAATAAAGTTATGATGTTATATTTTACGGTAGAAGTGTATTAATATGTTGTTATCGGTATACACGTAGGGCCGGTTCAAAAGAAATTACCAGCAAAACGGTATTAGCCAGACGCAACACTAGTCTGTGTATAAAATACTCGAAAAAGTGGAGATAAACCAAAACGAAATAAATATATTCAATTGAAAAATTGTTCCTATTTTTAGGTCCTTAAACATAAACATAAAATCCTATGTTTACACACAATTTTTAAATGATATCGTCCCTGTCGCGATCATTTCTTTGCAATGTTGAAATTTCAAAACAAGGTCTAAGTACTTTACTATAGACGGTAATCTTTGGCGGTATTTTGTAAAAAGAATTATTCAAAGATGTCGAATAGTTCGAAAATGGATTGTTCCGTTGGTGAACTAGTTCATGAAGAGTGCCATAATAGTTATTTACATTACAAGTGCGTTTATGAGCATGATTACAATAACGAGTGTGAAGGATTAGAACGACGAGGTCGTAGACCGAGACGTTCTAATCACACGAGTTTTGTAGTCATGTTTAAACGCACGTGTCATGTACAACGTTTTATCTACAAAGCGAAAAATAAGAATATTTTTCCAATTATTTTCATTCATTAATAGTTGTCCACCTTCATTTTACCTTTACAGGTTTACCTTTGACATTTGTCAAATCAACAAAAATAATTGTGTTATAGACTCATAACCTCGTCCATAACACCACTAGTTGTGTTATGAATTCATAACCTAGTCTATAACACTATAACGTACTTATTTTGGCAATTGCCTAATTATACTGCTACGGCTAGTCAGCTTCAGTTCGGAGGCCATGGGTCTATGGGTTCCTTGTATACATCTTACCTTTGGGCGCCACCAAGTTGATTGTGACTTAACTAGGAAGATAACTTAATGATGTTATAAACAAAACCTGTGCAATTGGAGAGCTTATCAATAAAACAACTAATTAGGTACAATAATGTATCTGGCTTCTTTATTAAAAATAATAACAAAATATAGGGATAGCCAGGAGGTTATTAAAAATGTGTTTAGAATAATGCTTGTACCAATTCATAAATATTTGATTATAAAAAAAAATAAGAATGTAAATAATGTATAAAAATATTGATTTTTAAATAAACAGTTTTAACTGTCTGTTTACACTTGTGAAAGATTAGAACCACAATATCAGTTACACTCTACCAAGAGGCAAATTCCACACCAGAAAGGTGAAAATTATTGAATTCTAGAATTTTATTTAAGGGGCACTTACCGAACGTAAATCAGTATCAAGTGATTTATATAAGATTTGCCTAAATAGTAAAAAGTGCAACTTACATGTGTACAAGTGTTGATTATCTTCAAAGGTGTGTGTAAATCCAGAAGTTTTGAAGGGATATTATCTACAGGTTCGGCCTCACTGTATATAGACTATGGTATGGTAAGTGAGTCATAGTCATGAGTTCTATCCACGTGGTATCTGTTTTACGTAGAACTCAATGTGGTTCCACCAGATTGCTACCAAGAGGGTTGCTGAAGGGAGGCTACCAAAGCCAACTAAGGGCAATCTAGATCTAGTCTAGAATTTCTTTCTAGGAGCTGTCCAACTATAGCCTAAGACTGTCTAGCTACAGCCTAGCACTAGGATTGTCCAACTATAGCCTAAGAGTAGGACCCTATAACGATGTTCGTATAAAAAAACAAATCGAGCCCCAAATATTAGAAATAATCTTACCTCAAATTGAGGGATCCTCTAGACCAAAGGTGAAGTCTTAAACTTCCAAAAGCTGCTCGGAACAGTCCTATTGAAGAAACGAAACACGTGTTGTAGGTTAATAATCCTGAAGAAAATCTCAAACTTACCGAAACAAAATCCAAAATGACCAAGGGACGACTCTAGACAATTATCAGCAAGAAATTAGTCTACTTGAGCTCCCTGGCACAAAATTCCAAAAAGTCTCGCCCCAAAAATAATTAGGGCCGAGGCCCGAGACCGGACGACTACTCAGCGTGAGGTCGCAGATCAAAAGGGCAGATTCTTCTTTTCGAATTTAGATTTCGGAAGAAGACTTTCATCTGTCAAACTTCTAATTTTGACATTGAAGAAAATTATAGAAAAAGGACGTGTTCAGTTTCACCCCAAAAGTACGAACTGAGAATCGGTTGTGTAAAAAATGACTGGTGAATGTTGAAAAGTGCCTATAGAACATATATCAAAAGGTAGAACAGGTCTAAAGAAAACGCCTAGACAAAACAGCTGTTCACTGACATGATGGAAATGAAAAATCAAAAAGTAAACAACAATTATTATCATAACCTCAGATTATTTATTTATCAATTAGGCATTCCAGGTTAATGTCATAACCGATCCGCCATATTAGTTTGGGGGGCACACAATAGCCAAACATAACCTGATTCAATGTTAAACCAAGAATTTTCAATCTATTTTGTGAAGATGCCTTCTATTTGCTGCGTTGTTAGGTGCTCTAGTAGAGCGGAAAGAGATAAAGAAAGGTTTTTCAGGATCCCAGCAGCATTAAGAGATCTACGGAATCGTCTAAACGAGCTAAAAAAGGAACGACGAAATCTGTGGATTAAATGCCTCAAAAGGAGAGATTTAACTGAATCGTTTCTGAAAAATGCTCGTATTTGTTCAAAACATTTTGTTAATGGTAAGTATTATGACTGTCTTGTTAAAATACAAAAACACATTTATATTGAAAAATTGGTTTGTTTCTACAAGTAATATTTACTTTTAATACCTTTTAGGTAGTCCAGCAGAACTTGAATAACCCTTTATATACGCCTTCAACTGCAAGCCTGTGTAGTAACTGTGGGTGTGGGTCAAATATTCGGATAAATCCAAAATTGAAACCTCTGGCAACTCATTGATACTTAAAGTAAACTCATTAGGTAGAAGTTTATAAGGATCTATATTGGCAATTATTTGTATTTTTTGGTCATACCGACATTTCACATCACTAGCTAACGATGAATAATAGTCAATGTTAGCCATTCTACCAGAAAAACAACTTAAAACTTATTGAGAGAATTTAAGAACGCAAAAATTCGGAAACACAATCTCAAAGAACGGTGTAAATACTGATCTAGGCTTTGTTTGCCTCCCAGCGGACCTGTCAAAAGTCACGTGACCTGGAATGCCTAATTAGGGAATCCAAACCACGTGACTTTTGCCAACCAGCCGGCATTTTGAAATTTTTGTGAGGTTAGAATACGGGTTGTTACATGTCAACGATGTCAGAAAAGTGTCAGATTTGAGTACTCGTCCCGTGTATTGATAAAGCCTTGTACCCATAACAGCGAAATTCGCTCTTTTTTTGACATTGCTTCGACAATTTGACGTTTGATTCACGCATAAAACGTCAAATTGTCGAAGTAATGCCAAAAAAGAGCAAATTTCGCTGTTATGGGTACTAGGCTTAATCCTGCCAAAAAAAAAACATATGTTTTTTGTTTATTGTTTGCCAACCAGACGCCATTTGGATTGCCTAATTAGATTTGCAAACAGAGATGATGAAAAAAAACTCTCCTTTTCCTAAGATTCTAATCAATAACAGCGGGCCCTGCCGTACTGAATCAAACCTTCCTAGATCAATCAACAAAACTTGCAAACCTGAACCAAAAAAACTTCTAGTAGAAGGCAGCACTCAAGGTAACAAAATCTGGGCACAAAAAAGATAGTTGTTTATTCATTTATTTCATTGTAGCTCTATATGGAATCATATCTACTAAAGCAAAACAAGATAGCTTATTAGCCAAGAAATTGAAAACGTTACAACACCACTACACCATTTCCAACAGTATTTCAAAATGGGTCAAATGTATTTCAAAATAATCACTTTTATTTCAAAAATGGATATTTTAATTTCCAATTTGTCACTTTTATTTCCAAATATGTCATTTGTATTTCAAATTAATCAAATGTATTTCAAACTGTATCATTTATACTTAAAAAAAAATCAGATGTATTTCAAAATCATCATTTCTCATATCATCAAAAACCGTAAGGGAGGTACAGGGTGTCTGGTTATAATTTGATTTTTTTAACTGTACGATATAAACACATACCTACTTTATTTTTTAACCGAATTGATAATCTTTGAAATAAAACTGACCATTTTTGGAATACATTTCACTAATTTGAAATACATTTGATGTATTTCGAAATAAATTTGGTAATTTTGAAATACATTTGATGTATTTTGAAATAAAATTCATAAAGATTGAAATCAAATTTATGCTTTTTGATATTCAATTGATGATTTTGAAATACATTTGATATTTTTTTAAATTAAAGTTTTTATTTTGAAATACATTTGATGCTTTTTGAAATCAACTTTATCTATTTTGAACTAAAAGTGGAAATGGTGTAGTTGTGTTATGAGTCTCATCACGTAACTCAAATACTAGAAAAATGGTTATGTAAAAACGTCATAACCAAACGCTTGTAGATAGAAAAAATTATTCCCGATTTTCCAAAATTGAGTCTTGTACTAAGGAGGAAAAGGATTTAATAGAATGGAGACTAGAAGAAACTGTAACCGATATTTGTACGTATCATAAACTCAAGTATTTAGAATATTTTAATAAAGGTTTTGGTGGAGCTTGCTGCGATCCATTCAAAAGTCATAAGGCCTAAATTAAAAAATCATTAAGAGTTTTGCATTTAGAAATTTGTGAAACTTATTCGCACTTGAAATTAGTGCCGGGAAAAAGTATCTGTACAAACTATTTTAAAAAATTGAAGGAAGACAAAGAACCTATTTATATGGATGTAGATATGATAGAAGAGGAATTTGAAGGTAGTGATAATGAGGATAGTGCTTTTGTCTTTACAGAAGAACTTAAAAGAAGTATAGGCGATGTTTGCTTTACACTTAAATTGGAAGGCTTGCCAAAAAAACTTAAACGTGGAACAGTAAAACGCTGGATAAAAAACAAGGTTCTAGAAGTCTCGGAAGCTTTTGAGAAGATATGTATTGAGGCCTTCAATTTACCTGGCGAAGCGAAACACGAAAATGTTGATAATCTGGACTAAGATTACTTTGAATTAATGGATGAAGTCAAAAAGAAAATATCGACGGTTGATTACAAAAACAAAATTAATCTTATAAGTATAGCGCCCAAGTCTTGGTCTCGTGAAAGAACAGCTAAAGAACTTAAATGTTTCCCCAAATACTGTGAGAACAGCAAGACAAGCCATGAAAAATGATAGAATCTTACCCTATATTAAAAATGAAAACAAACAAGGAAGACATTCACTTTCTAAGGAAATGTCTGAAAAAATAATTCAATTCTACTTGGAAAATAATATAAGCCGACCTTGTCCAGGGGCTAAAGAATATGTTTCAGTGGAGGATGATAATGGAAATAGGATTCATATGCAAAAAAGGTTAATTCTTTCAAATTTGAAAGAAATTTATAAATTTTTCAAAGAACAGAACCCAGCTGCACAAATAGGGTTTTCAAAGTTTGCAGAGTTGAGACCCAAGTTGTGTATCTTGACAGGTGCTTCGGGTAAACATACTGTCTGTGTTTGTATCTACCACCAAAATTTAAAGTTAGCCTCTAACGTAATTTCGAGAACAATTGCCCCAATGAAAAAGGAATTGATGATTTTTTGTCTACCATTCAAGAGTCACGACCATTAGCTGAATCTGTAGAGTACAGTCAATGGATCTCTAACGACAGGTGACGTTTGTTCGCAGCATGAATCTTTAAATAATAGTTATTTTCCTAACAAGTGCGCAAAGTGATACTTTCCCGCACGAAAAAGCAGTTAGACGAACGACGCGAAGCGGAGTTCGGATAAGCTTTGAGTGCGGGAAAGACACTTTGCGCAAGTGTTAGGAACAATATTTTTTCTACGAGTATCTTAAAAAAGTAGACTTTGAATTATTACAATATTAGAAAAATCAATCAAATCAAAATCTTCAAAAATCGTTTAAAATCTATTGGAATTCCTTAGAATGTCTTTTAAATTAAATTCCCAAAAATCTTTTAACATCTTCTGGAATTTCTAGAATATCAGCTAAAATATTTTCATGAGAGTCTCTCAAATATCAAAAATTGTACAAATTCCCAGCAGTACAGGCTGGTCCAATTTGGACACCTTTGATAGGAAACATCATGTTAACTAAGTGCTAATTTCAACTAAAACCCTTCATTATGAATATTAGCTTATTCAGAAACCATCAAAACATTGAAAAATCAAGTATAACTATGGTAATTATGCGTAACAAAAATGAGTGCGCAAAGAGTTTCCTTTGCGCACGCAAATGAGTGCGCAAAGTGATTACTTTGCGCACGCAAGTAGAAAAAAAATGTTCTAGTTTGTTTTTTATTTCAGATGTCAAATGAAGACCCTTAGTGAAAATTACGAAGAATTTATGAAAAACTTCAAAGAACAAGTTCTGAAAACGAAACCCCATCACTACATCTCTAAAAAGCAAAGTAACTTTTTGCGATCAAGAAAAGAGAACTTGGCAGAACACGAATGTATTGTGATGTGTGATTTTGCGGAAAATTATGCTTTTGTGGTACAGGATAAAGTTCAGAGTTTTCACTGGAACCCATCTTCTGCTACGTTACACCCATTCGTAATATATTTTCGAGATATTTCAGGCATGCTGCAATGTGACTCTTTTTGTGTATTGAGTGATACCAAAACACATAGTACCTTAGATTTTGCTATATTTCAAAAACGTTTTGTCACCTTCGTTAAAGAAAAGTATCCCAGGTTGTTGAAGTTTATTTATATGGCAGATGGATATGGTGGCCAGTATAAATCTAAGAAAAATTTTCTAAACCTCTATAACCATAAACAGTTAATGTTTTGTTGTGTTAGGTGTTGTTTATGTTTATAATTATTTCTATATTACGAAATTTGTGAAAAGTTAGTCTTAATTGTTCAATTTATATTTTGTCAGCTCATTCAAGTATTAATAACAATTTTTTTCAGAGATGTTTCACCCTCTCCCGAAATATACGCGGTTTCTATATAGGTTTAGTCAGGGGAGACATCCGCGTTCATAGGACAGCTAAAAGAAAAATACACAACAATTTTATTTGTGATTGTGGGAGACCAATAAGCACCTGTGATAACTACTCTAAGTAGGTTCAAATCGACTCACTCAAACATGGCCTTCCTGACTCCTGAAATGACTAAAAAGAGTATATTTTGGGAAACATAAACATGAATTTCAAAATAATTTTTTTTTAACAGTAAGCCGATATTATTTTGAAATGTTTTAGTGCCTTTATATAGAGTAAGGTCTTGGTTAATAGAATACGTTAAAAAAAATGGTTTGTCAGTAGCCCTAAGAATATATGAATATATGAAGTTACGTTATTTCCAAAAAAAATTGAATTTTTAAAATAATTGGCAGAGACCCGTAACGGTATCGATATTTAATTTTTTTTTCGTTGGTTTAAAGCAGTGGCTCCCAAACTTTTTTCTTTTGCGCCCCCTTTCTGAAATCAAGGAGTGGTCGCGCCCCCCTTCCTTCACCCATTATACAAAAAAATTTTTTTTTTACTTACTGTAACTCCTCTGAACTGGACTTAGGAAGAGGAATAATGGACATGACAGTGGGCAGCGAGCGTGCGCTGTAGCAATTACTGTATTCCTTTTATACATCGAGTTACACCGAACGTGTCGCTCTAGAGCTCCTCGGAGTCACTCCAAAACACACAATAGAGAGTTCTCGTGCCGTCCAAATTTCAAATACCGTAACGCTATTTGACAAGTATGACAGTTTTTACGGTATTAGCGTTAGCGGAGCCCGCTATCTAACGGAACTTAGCGGAAGTCTTACCGTAACGCTACGCTATGTCAGAACTAGTTTACGCTCCATTTATGTCTGCACAAACAGTCTCTTCTAATAATTCCTCCATAAAAAACACCAAGGGAAAATTAATCAAGCTCAGGAATCTTCAGGATAAATGAACGTTAGAAAACAAGTAAAAAAAGTCGGGTTAGATCACTCAACTCAGCTGTCAAAATGTAAACAGAAGAAGGGAGGATTTTCATGCATCCGTTTATCCGACGAAATATGTCCGTTTAACATTCTATTCTGACATAATCGTATATAAATATGTCAAAATAGAAGACTTTTCGGACATATTTCAACGGAAAAACGGATGCATGAAAATCCTCCCTAAGGGATTAGAAAATGTTTGCGTCTTTGTGTCCGAGAACTATAAAATACCATGTGAAATACCGTATTGTTAGCGGTACCGTATTAGCGTAGCGTCTGAGACACGAGAACTGTCTAATTCAAAATAATTCAGATATTAGAGAGTTCTCGTGCTGTCCAAATTTCAAATACCGTAACGTTATTTGACAAGTATGACAGTTTTTACGGTATTAGCGTTAGCGGAGCCGCCCGCTACCTAACGGAAGTTGGCGGATGCCTTACCGTAACGCTATGCTATGTCAAAATTAGTTTACGCTCCATTTACGTCTGTAAGAACTTCTAATAATTCCTCGATAAAAAACACCAAGGAAAAATTATTGAAACTCAGGAATCTTCAGGATAAATAAAAGTTGGCAAACAAGCAAAAAAAAAGTTGGTTTAGATCACTCAATCCAGCTGTCAAAATGTAAACAGAATAAGGAATTAGAGGATGTGACTTCGTGTCCGAGAACTATAAAATACCATTTAAAATACCGTATTGTTAGCGGTACCGTATTAGCATAGCGTCTGAGGTACGGGAACTTTCTATTATCATTATACTTTAATATTAGATAACATACCTAAAAAATGAAATGAATTTTGGTGCATCAGGGGAAAGGGGGATGCACTATGAGCGACTCGAGTGCTTTCACGCACTTTTGAAAGGAACGTTCACGCTTTTGACACTAAGCAGCTCCGAGTAACTCAACGGGTAAAAGGAATACAGTAACAGATCGCATGGCAAAGCTGCTTTGGCTTATGTATGCGCTGTTGTAGGATTGTAGACATCTTTTTTTAAATTTTACCTAATTTTTTATTTTAAAGCTCAAAATTTGTATTAATTGTTCAGAAGACTTACGCCCCCCTCAATGTTGCTTCACGCCCCCCCAGGGGGGCGCGCCCCCCAGTTTGGGAACCGCTGGTTTAAAGAGACAGGACTTGTTAACAATTAGCAGTTTGCTTGATGGCGATCACTTGATTAGGAGAAGAATTACAATTTTTTAAAGTTAACTCTGCATGGTAAATTTTGCACAGTCTTCAAGAAAAAGGTGGAGTAAGAAAAAAAAAAGTATTGATTTTTGGACTTCTTAGGTCTTTGTCAAGTCACAGTTAAAAAATTTAAAAAAATTGAGGGTATGAGGGGCACTCGTTGGTGGCTAATTAATGGAATTACCCGTTAGAATTAGTTCATTGAATTCGATTATCCCGCGACTATCGATAGTTGCACTTTGAACTATCGATATTTTCGATTGTTCGATATTTTTTGAAATATCGATACCATCGATAAACTATCGATAATATCGTCACCTCTACAACTGAGAGAGGTTGTCTGGTAAAAATACATTTCAACAGTTAAGCTACGTCATCTACGGTACTGTACAACCTGTTGTTCCAAGACATCTATATACAAGGGTGTAAAAATAGTCTGGAATATTGGTGATATCTTGAAAACGGCTAAATATTTTTTTCTTAAAATTGGTATGCCTCTGTAACGAATAACTCCGGATTATTCAAGTGTGAAATCGCTTATGTAAGAATATAGGGTGAGTCAATAAAAATGCAAACTTTTTTATTTTAAATGACACACCCTGTAAATTTTTAAGGATATCGATAGATCTTTGCAAGACAAATTCACTAATATGGAGTTTAGGGATCTTATCTGTCAAAGTGACGGAACAAGTACAAAAACTAAATCAAACTGTTTATTGTTATAAACACTAAAAATAATCACAACAAATGTTCGAAATGAGCTCCATTATTAGCTAGGCAATAACCTAACCTGTCCTTAAACTCCTGGATAACATTACCGAAGATTTCACCTGGTATAGATCGACTTTCACCAAGTATTCTATCTCTAAGGTCGTTAAGATCTAATGGTCTACTTTCATAGACGTTTGTTTTCAAATGCCCCTACAGGAAAAAATCCAGGGATGTGAGGACAAATACTTACGATCACTACAAGATAAGGTTATTCCTAGTTCAAATATGCTGACTCCAAACAGGCAGAATACTTAGTTCCAGCAAGATGGTGCACCAACGCATTTTGGTGTACAAGTCCGGAAATTTCTTCTGATGAAGAGTTTCCAAAGTAGGACGAGGAGGTGAAAATGAATAGACAGCGAGATTATCGGACCTCATCCCCTTCGATTTTTTCCTGTAGGGGCATTTAAAATCAAACGTGCATGAAAGTAGACCATTAGATCCTAATGACCTTAAGAATAGAATACTGGGTGAAATTCGATCTATTCTTGGTGGAATCCTCTGGGTGAAAATCGATCTATTTAGGTGAGATCGTCGGCAATGTTCTCCAGGAGTTAAATGACAGGTTATTGCCCAGCTAGTAATGGAACTCATTTCGAACATTTGTTGTAATTATTTTAAGTGTTTATAACAATACACAGTTTGAATTTGTTATTTCACTTGTTCCGTCACTTTGACAGATAAGACCCCATCCCATATCAGTGAATTCATCTTGCAAAGATCTGTCAATATCCGTAAAAATTTACAGGGTGTGTCATTTAAAATAAAAAAGTTTGCATTTTTATTGACTCACCCTGTATTCTTACATAAGCGATTTTACACCTGAATGATCCGGAGCTATTCGTTACAGAAACATGCCAATTTCAAGTGAAAAATATTCAGCCGTTTTCAAGATATTAGCAATATTCCAGACTTTTTTTACACCCTGTATATAAAACACAGTTGTGTTTTGTGGAAGCACTTATAACTCGAGAACGGCTGGACCGATCTTCTTGAAATTTAAACCATGTAGTTTCTATCTGAAGGGAAGTGACATAGGATACTTAATTAATTGATAATTATAAGCAAACTCATTCACATACATGACCCAACTTTTTTTGTTGAGAATATGAAATAACGTTGCAAAATTTATTTGAGCTTGAACTTTGGAACATATTAAAAAAAAAACACAAGAAAAAGAAAATAGTATATTGTGTATTTAGGTGGAAAAGTGACATTCTCGGCCGACGGTGTAAGTTGACGGGCGAGGCGTAGCCGAGGCCGGCAAACACCGAAGGCCGAGAATGTGCTTTTCCATTGAAATTGGCGAAATAATATATTCTCGAATATAATAATATTCTCCAGAATATTCTATTTTAAATATTAAATAATAGAGGTATAAAATTTTCCATAGCAACAACACCCAATATGCCGCGCCACTTGATAGCAATTCTAATTGGTCCAACGCAATCTAGAATTCAATTCTGATTGGTCGAACACGACTCCGGAATTCTAAGCTTTTCCTTGAATATGTAAAAGAGACCACGGAGTCGCATTGTTAATCAGTTACGCGCAAGAGTTTGTAATATTAATAAGAGCGTCGTGGCAAGCTCAGTTTTTGAAGTTTTGTTTTTGGCTGCGGTCAAAAAATCATTCACACAATTGTAAATTTGTAAATAGTAATGTAAAGTAGTGAAGTAGTTCTGTGAATAAATACTTAGTGGTCTAAATAAGACAAAACCAGCGTTTAATTTCAATAAAAACAGCGACGAATTCAATATACAGTCCACTAATAATGAACACCACGACAGAAATAAAGTCAGTTGCATGGTTCTTGAACTGCGCAGTCTGAAGAGGCAGAGGGGAAAATTCGTCATTGCGGCGTTGTCATATCAATAATAGGAACATAAAGCTTCCGTATTTTTTGCTCGGTATCCGTATCGGTATCGTACTGCGCATGTGCAGAAGCGATACGGAGGCCGAGATACCGTACGTACAACGTAACGTTACGGCCCTCTCGCGGTATCCGTATCGGTAACGTATCAAGACATTCCTGACGCATGTGTCAAATTTCAAATGAATATAACCTCATTTTTCTTCCGGGTTGATTTAATTTGTTTAGTTTATACTTTTTTGAGTTTCTTGTGTGTTTAGTGCTTCTCTATCGCAAAAAAAATAAGAATTTTAAGGTAAGATATAAAAACGCCGGAGTTTTGAGACAAAAATGTCTAGGTTATGAGATACGTTTACGTTTACCGGAACAGGCAGCGCTTTAACAGCCTTTTCGCTTGTCAACGTATCTAGTTGCGTTACGGATACCGATACCGATACCGGCGAATTATTTCAAGTAGCTTTATGTCCCTAATAATCATACATGAAAATTGTAATAAAATCTCCTTCGTCTTCGAAATATGGAGAATACTATTCTTCAAATCGAATAATATTCTAAAAATAACATAAAAATATAATGTTACCATAATTAATATTTTTTAAACATTCATTTTATCCATTTAATAAATCATACATCATTGAAAATCCATATTTTTTTTCCGAAATCCGGCATCACTGAGATCACTTATGTGGAACGTTTCGAATCGAGCCGTACTCTCCGTATATAAAATAGGAAAAAATGACTGAGCGATTGTATCCCACCACAACCAGGCGATGGCGCCGTCGCCGCCATCAGCTAGGCGGGCACATTTTAAATTTTGTTTCACTGGCGTCTCTGGTCAATCAAAGTTTTATTCAGTGGCGTAGCCAAAAGGTGTTTAAAAAGATGGACAAATTTACGCAAAAAAAAATCTTCATAGTCAAACAAGGGAGGTAATAGCCAATATATATAGAGCATGCGATGAAGAAGGAACGAATACGAATCACCCAACATCAAACGCAATTTGCAAATCTGAAAATAAATTTTAATCTTATAATAGAAAAAATAACATTACGCACGCCTATGATATCAAACGTTAGCCCAGCTTTTATGTGGAATTTTCCCCTCTGCCTCTTCAGACTGCGCAGCTCAAGAACCATGCAACTGACTTTACACATACTATTTTTTCTGCGATTGGTTAAATACCTGTTAAATGTTTGTCTTTTAGTTCCAATTATTCCTTGAACATTTATTGAACCACATAATTTATTGTTAGTGATCATTTTATCTTATTAAAAAACTGAATTTAATTAAGCTAATGCGTTACCTTAACATTTATTGATTCTGAGGCGTTACGAAGTTCGCCGGGTCCGCTAGTTTTTGAATAAAATTCACAACTAAATACCACGTAGCTTTCAAACGCTACAGCCTGGTTGTTTACATTAGCAAAAGAATAGAAAATACAGTCCGTTTTTGTAGTAAAATATCGTCTATTATTTAAAAAACGTAGAGAGAAAACACGGGAGTAACAGTACTGCCCAGGTAATTCGTACTTTTGCTGGGCAATGGTGGACTGGAATAGCCAGGAACCTTAAAAAAAATGTTGGAAAAAAAATACATCAGAATCAGTTTATAACTTACTTGCATGGACATTTCAATTTGAACAGCTGAAGTGATTGATTTTGCCATCGAATTTCTTCTGTAATTGCCGGGATCGATTGGAAGCTTCCTCCTGCTCAAATGCCTTTCCACCCATTTCAACATGGTCAGTACTGAATCGGTCGAAGGCACACGCCTTTCCGCTGAAATTTTGATTATGTGCGACGAGGTGACACGGAAAGTAGCTGCCATACTTTTCAGGTCCTAGAATTTATTTTGACAATTGCTATTTGTGCTCTAGAAATGAATTCTGTAGGCGGCAGAGAGGAGAAATGGAAATTCTAAAACCAAAATTTGACCATCCAAAAGGGCACTATTTTCAAAATAAGATATTGGCACATCACATTATTCACATTGATGTAAATCATATTATATCTCGAATAGTTTTTGAGATATAGAGCCTCAAAGTTGAAACTTTGTGTCAATATTTGAACAACTTATAAAGGAACTTTTTCGATTTTGTGCTCATTATGTAGTAGTTTTGTAAATAGTGCCTTTTTGCATACTTTAATTTTGGATAATCTTCGGTTTAAGATTCTCCAAGATATGAGGTTTCAATACAATTATTGTTCTGTAGAAAATATTACCATCATAGCATCTTCGTTGGTGACATCATCTCCAACGTAAATGATTCGTAATCTCTCGCTCCAATCCACCCCAAAAGCCGTTCTCAAAATGTAAATCGAAGCTCTACCCTTGTTCCATTGCACCGGAGGTTTGGCTTCGATGGCACAATGAGCTTTACCAACAGTAAATCCTGCGTCTTCGATCATTTTCTTTGCTTGAGACTCTAAATCAGGCCTAAAATTACATATTTTCCATTCTTACAAACAGTTTCTTGTAATTGCCTCATCAAGTCGCCTACTTTATTATGAAATTCCGTAGGCATTGGATGAACAAACTTTGTACCATCCGGATGTAAAATTTCCAAGCCGGGATTACCAGCATAAGCAATGCCTTCGATGCCAACCATTTGTTTAACAAGGGCTGCTTAGAAACCAGAAAAAAAAAACAGAACTTGTGTCGAGTTTGCGAGGGTCAACCTCTCTTTCCTGGCTTAAATCATTTGGAAACCATTAAACCAAATGTTTTCAGAATCGGGGATTAAATTGAGAATAAAGAGATCTTTAAAAGGATCTATCACTCGATACTGCCTTCTATTAAAAAAATGTTTCAAAACTGCGCTCAGCTGTCATTTTGACAGCTGAAGCTGTCATTTGTTTTTCAGAAGATTGAGAATTTGCCCATAGATAAATTTGGCCACATATCATCATATTCATCATTTCAAATTTCGTTGCAATAAACCGAGCGGTTCAAAAATTAGAGGGGGAGCGACGGACTTTATGTCCTCACTGTATATGAAAATAAAAGAATTACCGGAGTATAGTCTGGCAAGTGGTAACTTGGTAGAGACGAAAGGGGGGAAGAAAAGTTGGGCGTAACCTAAGAATATTCACTGACACCTCAACTGACACCGCCTGATGACAATCATATCTTTGAGTTCAGTAGCACCGAAAACACCAGGGAAATAAAGTAAAAAATTATAAGGAAAAAGATTCTTGAGTTTCATTAATAACCACGCCACTGGTGCTGTCGTTCAGGCTCTAACCAATAGAATCATGCCTCTGAATAATCACGCCTCTCCACATCCTTCATTTCGCAATGCTGCCGGCTTTTATTCTATTTCAAAATGCTACACATACCCATATTGCAAAAAAAAATATGTCACCAACTTGTTTATTATTGTTTTTGTCAAGTTTGGCAAAGCAGCAAATTCTTTTGCAGTTCGCCGTTTTACTAGCCAGACAATATGTGTATTGCGCCAAAAATCATGAGATTTTTGTTGAAAATCATGGATTCATGAAAAATGTGTCCAAATCATGAGATCTCATGAAAAATCATGAGACCTGGCAACCTTGAGGAGGGCGGCAAAATTTCCCCTTCTAGTACCCTTCAAGACTAACCCAAATTAACCAACATCATTAGTGAAGTGAAAACTTTTTCAAGCGCGTTTAGCAAAACAAAACAATTGTTAACCCTTATTCGGTCGGATACAGTCGGCTCGAGTCGAAAAGAGAGATAGCACGATTGAGATTCAATGCCAGAGTAATATTCTCACGTTCTGAACGTAATGAACAAGAGAAACTGAATTCACTGAATCACTTTAGTCGTGTTCAGTCATTACAAAAGAAGACGTTTGTTTCAATTCGTGGTGAATGAACGGCTATCCGAGGTTGTGCTTGAGGGGAAAGGGGACAGCAAACATCCGTTACGACCTCATTCAGTTTAGGAGGTGGAGTGGGGGAACTGATCGGGGAAGGAAAAAGCTCACAAGTGAACGCAATCAGATAAAGTGAAAGCAATCAGTTTGTTCAGTTCAGAGCGAAAGAATAAACCTTAATATAGCTAGCGGCAATTGTTAGACTCCGTTAACTTTCTAAGAAGGAATTCTTCAATTTGTCGTTGGTTGACGCTGGAGTCCATCATCCACATATAATACCTACTAGCAGAAGTGTGTCTTCTTCAACTTTCCTTATAAAGAAACGATGGTCGGTATCTGATCTTCTAAAACCAAGAACTCCTAGGTAATTGGTAAATCTTTGATTCCAACATCTAGCTGCTTGTTTTACTCCATAAAGACTGCGCTGAAATTTACAGACCATGTTACTTCCATCTTCATCCCCTCTGGTTGCTTCATATAGACTTATTCATAGTTCATACATCGAACTGAGTGAATGTCATATTCTTGCTAGCAGCAATACTGAGCAGTGACCTTTATTGTTCCTCACTTGGCTCCTACAAGACTGTGTCTGGTCGTAATCTTCACCTTTTCTTTGTGATTAACCTTTGATAACTAGCCTAGCATTCCACTTGTCAATGGACCCATCTGGAATGGTTCCCACTTTATTATATATATTTTTTTTTATACACTCACATGGTACTGCTCCTTCCTGGTGGTAAACTCTTAACCTCCCAAGTACAATTTTCTTGTAGTGACTGTATTTCTTTACCAATTGCCAAAATTCAATTGTCTTTATCAATGCAAGTAATAGCATCTTTGTAGCTTACTGGCTCCTGTGGTTCGCTTTTCTGTCGGATCTATCATTTCCAGACTTGTAGGTATCTGTTCGGTTTGGTATCTCCAAATGTGGATTAGTTTCATCTTGAATCTGGTATTCTTCGGCAGAAAATTGTTCTTCTTGTTCTATTTGATCTTTAGGTTCATTATTTGATGATTTTTGTTACTCTTCTTCACTTATAACAAGTTTCATGCAATGAAATAAATTTCACATGGTTGACGGCGAAGGGGTTACCTTAGGATCAATCTTTCGGCATCCTAAAGCCGATACTGTTCATAATTTTCCAATAACACGGTAAAAAAAGCAGGTTCATATTTAAAAAAAATAAATTGATGATGATGCCAGAGGAAGCAAACGTTGGACTTTAAATTTAATACCGCCATCTTGTAGAGAAGAGAAGGTGACAATGGGAATGTAAAATTAATTTTTCACAATGTTTTTAAATAAAATCAGGAAAAAATTAAAACTATACTAAAAAAACATGAATTTCTCGTTTTCCTTAAATTTTTTCCTGATTCCATTTAAAAAGGTTTTGAAAAACTAATTTCACATTCCCATTGTCACTTTTTCTTCTCTACAAGGTGGCGGTATTAAATTTGAAATCCAACGTTTCGTTCCTCTGGAATAATCATCAATTTATTTTTTTAAATACGGACCTGCTTTTTTTACTGTTATTGAAAAATTATAAACAGTATCGGTTTTAGAATGCCCAAAGATGACAAAATCGCAAATAAAAAATCTAGGTCTGCATTTAAAAAACGTAAGTTGAGAATGGCCGCCAGAAGACGAAACGTCGAATATTAAATTTAGTAGCACCATCTTCTGAAGGGGAAAAAGTGACAATGATGAAGTGACATTTATTTTGAAATTGCTTTTCAAATAAGCCCGGGAAAAAATAAAAACGATTTTACAAAATTTCGGTTTTTTCTCTCCGGAAGTATCCGGAATCTTTCTAGTTTCAAAACGGCATTCTATTGGTCATAAAATTGCGCAACTTTGCCATAATTTAACCGACCCTTTACCTCTTACGGTTACCGAGATCCCAATGATGAGGCTCGAATTTGGGCCACCCTGTACACCCAACAGTAATAGGAAGTCAGTTTTTGGCTTCCATCCTTGTTCAATAGAAACTGCCTGTAATGTCTCCAATATTCGTGAATCTAATGTAGTACAAATCTTCCTAAAATCCGACTACAATAGGATTGAGAAATGAAAGACAACTGAACTTTTAATAGTATATTAGGTCAGGAGAACGCCTGGGAACACTGCTCTCTGTTCCAAGAATAAGGACCCTGATTGTATGATCGGAGTCGGATCGGAAGAATGTATGATAGATGTGTCCGGGGCTTTACGCGTCATGTGTCGTAGCACGGAAATTTATTTTGCTTGTGTTACATCTCTCTTTGTCAACCATCAACAATACGCGCAACATTCGTTAGCCAGAGATTAGCTTCGAACTTCGAGTTGAGCTTTGATTCGATCAAACTGAGCAAGAGCACTGTGGGCGACGTAGGCGCCCTATGCATGCTGCATGCATTATCTCTTCTGACTTCTTTCTATTTAGCCGTTTACGGAAACTATGGTCGGGTTAACCCGATCAGCAGCTGAATGTGAAAATAGACAAAACACGTCTGCTGTCGATCGGGTGAACCCGATCATAGTTTCCGTAAACAGATTTAATTTTTACAATAGCTTCGTTCGCGGTAAGGATTCTGAATTGGTTCGAAACTATTTCGCATGCGCATTTCAAGTAATGGCGTTCGCGGATCACAAAATTCCGAACTTTTAGTTACGTTTCTGGATTCGCGGATCAACCAGAATTGGTTCGGAACCGTTTCTGAACCAGTTCTAGCGGTCCTAAGATTTTAGCAAGAACTTAAAGTTTGTTTTTTTTTTCAAGATAAAAGTCAAAATGACATTATTTTGGCAATAAGGCTCTCCAAACCACGTGATTTTTCAATATGGCGACTGTGGAAAATTTGATGTTTGTTTGTTTATCTTGAGTTTATTTGAAATATTTTCAAGCTAATTACAGTTTACTTTGTTAGATATACTTTTCGAGATGCAGAGTGAATATTTAAAGAATTAGATGCAGGAAAAAATGTCCAGTTGATATTTTGACCCAAAGTTTTCACATCAATGTGTACAAACACAGTGCAACCAGGTTTTTCGCTTACTGGTAAGCAGCGCCGATCTGCGCAGTGTTCTCGCGCCGAGATAGCACATAGTGAATACCTGCAAAAGCGAGAAAATCTTTTTGAACTTCAAATCTGCGACTTGCCAGTTGTGTCTCGTGTCGAACTTCTAGCCTAGGAAATATGTCATCTTCGGATGATGATGATTTGGTTGCTCTAGATTCTGTGCATACTAAATTTAAAAAAAAAGAGTTGGTATACCATATTCTTAATCGTGAAAGAAACCTGTTGTTACGTGCCAATTTATTACGTGGCACATAACGGACACTGCCACTTTGTTATCCGCAAAACGTAACGGAGAAGTCAATAATGAAACTTGAAGGAAGTGAGACAGAGAATGGGTAACTAAAACAGAAAGAATAGAAAGAGAGGGTTCTACGGACCTATAGCAGCACAACCTGAAATATAAACGTAAACAAGAAGGGAGGACAAAAGTGAAACGCTTTGCTACAATCAGGTACGGGTTTTAATTAGAACCAGAACAGAATAGGTTTGACTCCAGAGCAAGTTCGGAGTGAGTTTTTCGAACGCCCTGGAACACTGAAAATTATTTACACTGGAACCAGAACAGAACAAGAAAAGAAATCGTCTAACCATATGTTCTTACAATAGTATTTATAATAATTATTAATTATACTCAACTTGAGTTCCTAAATAAAAAAAAAATAAAGAGTAATAACAATTAACAACAATAATACCTGAAATATTAATTAATAAATAAGCTCACTTAATGCAGTACCTTCGTAAATGGCCATTTAACCCCAGTGTACAAGTATTTTCCTGTATTCAGTGCAGCATGTATTTATGGGATATTAGAGAAATATAGATCATTAATTAAACTTAAAGAAACAATATACAGTGAGGGGCAGGCTACTAGGTATATAGGATGTAACCTGACGAATTTGCAGGCGTCCGCATGCCGCAAAATGACATCTATTTAGCGCTAACTGGTGACAACCAGGTAGACACAACCAAGGAGAAGGACCTATCGCTCAAACATCAATGCTCCAAAAGCATTCATTACACCAGAACGGCTTTGGGGTGACACCCTTTGAGCGCTCCCGAGTTACTCCGAAGTACTCCGGCTACAGTTTGACCCGTTCGGTTTCAAGCGTTCGAGTGCAAAACGCATGGAGTATGACAGGTCACTGACAGGTGTGAAATGTTCTAGGAGCAACCGAAAGCGGCTCAAGTCACAGAAAGGAGTTAGGCCGGATTTTCATGCATCCGTTTTCCGACGAAATATGTCCGAAAAATCTTCTATTTTGACATATTTTTATACGATTATGTCAGAATAGAATGTTTTTCGGACATCTTTCGTCGGAAAAACGGATGCATGAAAATTAAGCTTTAGACATTTATTTGGAGAAAATTATCCGATAGATTTTTTTCTGCATTGCCACTGCTAGGGTTGCTAACAATTTTCAAAAATACGGGTGTGTTACTCCCCGAAACCATAACGTCCAGGAAAATAATTAGAAGCAAGAAGCAAAAGAAATTATGTTGTTGGAATTAGTCATTTAACGAAACTCCAACTAAATCGACTCGTGCGCTTGCGCACGAGATTGACTCAAGTATAAGGACGGCGAGTAGGCTACTGAAAAAAAAATAAGTATCATTCGTACCAAGTACGAAACTCCCAAAAAATTGATCCTGAGGACAACTTCAGGCGAATAGAGTTTTGTGAAACTGTTATGAATAAGGCAAATGAAAATGAAGATTTCCCTAGAAAAATTATCTTTACAGATGAATCAACATTTCAACTCTATGGCTGACAGAATCCTAGTCCCAGCCGTTATTGATCTAAAGAAAATTTAGATAGGTATTTTGAACTTAGAACCCAGGGTCCTCAGAAGGTAATTGTATGGGGAACATGTTATTGGGCCGTGATTCATTGATGGTAACTTGCTTGGTCCAAAATATATGAATCTTTTGCAACGGCAAACAGAAATTACAAGATAAGCTGGTCCTAGATTTAAAGGAACATGATTTGAACAAGAAGGTTGTCCAACCCATAATACGGGTTTCATCAGTGACGCTTTAACCTGTCTCTGGCCCGTAGGTCAATTATTTGGTATGGCCTTTCATGAGTGATTGTTCTTTTTTATGGGGTTAAATAAAATCATTCAGACGATTTCAAACTACTAACCTGGCAGAATATGAAGGCAAAAAATGTTGGCAAGTAGTCAGGGCCGGATTAACCATAAGGCGGAAGTGGGCAATCGCCCAGGGGCAAAAAGTCAAAGGGGGCAAAAAAATTTAAAAATAAAAATAAAAGGAAAAAAATCAGAAAATCAAACAGCAAAATGACAAAAACTTGGCTTCCTACACATAATATGACAACATTTTGACCTTGGAACTGCATTTTTGTATAAATTTGTTTTATTATTGGCACTTTCCAAATTTCACCGATAAATTGACCGGTTAAATAAACCGGTAGCTGTCAAAAAATTCCGGTAAAAGTTAGGTGTATATCCGGTACAAGATTTTTCTGATGCATTTTGGAACGCTTCGGTGTGTTAAAGTTTGGTTGTAACGGTTGAGTTGCAACAGTTCAAGGAACGACTGCCGATAATGCCCATTCAAAGAAACTGATGTACGTCAAAACAAAAAATTCCCGGTGGATCCGGTGCCTCACCGGATTCAAACAGTAGATCATTCCGGTCAATTTTGGAGCGGACGATCTGGTTCAACCGGTAAAAAGACGGTACATTTTGGAACGGTTTGGTGAGTGAACTATTAAACCGGTATCGCACCGGTTCAGAAACAGGTGAATTTTCGAAAGTGCCCTATCTGGCGAAGAAATAAAAACAAAAGCGCAGCGACTTGAGGGAACATGTAAAAACGATCTGGACGATTATTTTCCTCAGAAATGTCTTCAATATAAATATTTCCTGATTTCTAGTAGTCACGATGGCACCTTAAATTTGGATAAACCTCCACAAAGTTTAAAGTCTGAAAAAGTAATCTCGACATTTCCCAATATCGAGGTACCACTGAGAATGTATCTTTGCCTTCCATCGACTAACGCGTCTGGAGAGAAGTCTTTTTCCACCCTAAGGAGGATTAAAGACTATCTCAGAAACACACATTCAGATGAAAAGATAAGTGACTTGGCACTAATCAACGTGTCTCATGCCATCTTTAATTCAAAATACTAAGTATTTGTCTTTTTTATATTGAAGAATCTTCAAATGACAAAATAAAATATAATGATATAACCCAGAGCCTGGAAGGGGGCGAAATAATTCTAATCGCACAGGAGCGAAAAAAGGCTTAATCCGCCCCTGCAAGTAGTATTCGGTAAAATCAAAGAAAGGTACTACAAAATGATGGAACAAGAATGGTCACAAAACATGCTATATGGTTGGAACGTCCTACAAGAAAATGATGGGATTGAGCTCCCAGCCTACCAATCACCATATATGGATGCTGGGGACTAAGTGTACTGATGGGTGCTTCGGAAGAACAGCTGCATGGCTTGGAATCAAATTTAGTAGCGAGGAAAAGATGCATAAAGGGTTGCAACTCAGAGTTCGTACTATGTTGCCTGTACATGTCCTACAAGCTCAACAACAACAAGGCACGACTTCGTGGTACACTGGACCCTGAAGACACTGCTCAAGTCCCTGGATGCTCCAGAAGAAGTTCAAAGAAACTTACAATTTGGCAAAGCAGCGCAAATACTAACAGGTTCCTGCTGTAGTCGTTGCTAGTTGCCACGTACCCGTGCTGCGCTAATGAATCGACGGCGATTCAGCGCAGCTTGGTGACTTTAGGGCGTCTTCCGGATTGATGCTCCATGGAGCGAGCGGAGCGATTCCAGAGCATCGTGACATCAGGCAGTGCACTCTGGCCAAACCAAATGTGCTTGTGCAGTGTGAATTATGAGAATTAAAGAGTATTGAAATATATGATAGTCCTGCTACTAAACAAGTCGATGTTTTTAATATAGTGGGCTTTTATATTTTATATTATAAATTAAAGGCCAGCAGTTGGCCTTCATCCTCAAGTGGCCCGTAGGACATGACCTAATTGTCCTAACGGATAAAGTGTCCCTGGGTTTCATTCTGGAGTATTTAAATAATAATTTTCCAAGCCGTCTTATTAGAAAGTTCTCGTGCTTCCGACGCTACGTTAATACGGTAACGCTAACAATACGGTATTTTATATGGCATTTTATAGTTCTCGGACACGAAGACACGAAAATCCTCTAGGGTGGATTTTCATGCATCCGTTTGTCCGACGAAATATGTCCGAAAAATCTTCTATTTTGACATATTTTCATACGATTATGTCAGAATAGAATGTTTTTCGGACATCTTTCGTCGGACAAACGGATGCATGAAAATCCACCCTAATCCCTTATTCCGTTTACATTTTGACAGCTGAACTGAGTGATGTAACCCAACTTTTTCTTGCTTGTTTGCTAACTTTTATTTACCCTGAAGATTCCTGAGTTTCATTAATTCTCCTTTGGTGTTTTCTATGGGGGAATTATTAGAAATTGCTGTCCGTGCAGACGTAAATGGAGCGTAAACTGATTTTGACATATCATAGCGTTACGGTAAGGCTTCCGCTAACTCCCGTTAGGTAGCGAGCTCCGCTAACGCTAATACCGTAAGAACTGTCATACTTGTCAAATAGCGTTACGGTATTTGAAATTTGGACGGCACGAGAACTCTCTATTGTTGCGTCAAGATCTGTAGCCAACCCGCTGTCCTGATCTTACACCTAACGATCTCGGTGGTTATGGCAAGACAAAAATTTATGTTTTGAACCTGAAGAAGATGGGTTTCAAAATTCGAGAGATCTATATATCACTCTTGTTATGCTAAATAAGGTTAGTAGAGCATTCTATGATCGTAGGTCATTGTTTAGCTCAAGAACGAGGACTATTTGAACATTTGCTTCACTAAATTATACGCTTGGAATGTTTTCTTTCCTAAGAACGGAAAAAATACTATAATTTAAGACTTTGCTATGATGATTGTTTCGGTTCGAAAAAAAATCTATTGATAACAAAGGCTCAGCTATCTACACCGTCCAGACGCTACGTTTTGCATAACGTTTTATCTGCACAGTTCAACTCGTTGCAGACCAAACGTTGTGATCAGTAGTCTGTAACGTAGCGTCTGGACCGGGCTTAAGTCTGTATCATAGAACGTACTGAAGTGAACAAACTCAACGAATGTCAAAGTCATCAAACGAAGGACAACGACAGGTTTTCAAACGGCTGCGGACGGTCGTAAATTCGTCAAGTTGGATCCTATATACCTAGTCGCTTGCCCCTTACTGTATAGCCTGAGGGGCAAATTTAATATTATGGAATAATATAGAAGGTATAGAAAAATACTTAAAATTGAAGTAATACCTAACAGTACATAACCTGAATGGTAAATTTCATATAACAAAGGTAATAATTAATTGAAACTGAAATAACAACAGAGAGTTATTGGAACTGATAAATACTGTCTCGCAGTATTAAGGATCTACGTTATTTTATTAGTGCATCAGCACTATTTTTCCAAGAAAAAAACAGTTATTGGAAGACTGCAGTAGGTGCTAGAGTATACCTTATTTTGTATTCATAATTTTGACAGCTGATAGCTATGTTTATAAATTTCAACCTCAAAAAGTGTTTATTTTTGTTTGTGATTTTCTGCTGATACCCATTTTTCGATGCTACCCACAGTAAAATGGAAAACTATTGTAAAAAAATAAATTTTCTAAGTAAAATTACGTCATCGTCGAAAAGCAAAACGTCAAAGTCGTCCAAAATGTCAGAAATTTAAAATAAGGGAAGTTTACTGTCTCGCACTAACCATACACAAATAAAGACAAGCAGTAACCTTATTAAGGGAATCCTTATTTTCGTACCCAACTGCGCATGCGTAGATGTCAAAATAAGGCTAATTTTAATACTGCTTGTCCTTTATTGCACGTCCAATAACTCTCTAACATCTAATCTGAAGGATAATTTAATATTGTTGTATAACTGCGTTGTTGTGGTGATTTGCTCTAACAAGGGGTTGGTAAGGTTTGATATTAAGACAATACAAAACACTTATCAAACCTGAGTAGTCCCTAAACTCTTGGGGAGAACCTGACAGGTGGTAGTAAGAGAGACGGCTGCAGAGAATCTGTCGTCATAAGGTGGACGAGCGAAAAAAATATGAATATTAGTTGAGGCACTAATTAAGAGAAAACGCGAAGGTTGCCTGCGAAAATCCTGCCGAAACAGTGTTTTTCAAAGGAGAACTTTTTATCAGTAAGTCAAAATATACCACATATCAAAATTTCATTGAGTTTGACAGAAAACCAAAAACCCATAAGAGGTGTGCGGGGTCCTTTTTTCATTAGATGAATAATTACAGTAACTATTTTTTAGAGGTGGACATGAAATGAAATCACTATGTTGTAGGAGAGCGTGAGGCGAATTCAACCATATAAGACTGCCTGCCCCCACCCTGCCCCCACCCTGCCGCAACACCCTTGCAGCCTGGCTAAAAAGATCGGTTTTTTATCAATAACTATCGTCATCAGGACGCATAAATTAGGTCTCAAATTAAAGGTCTCGATCTCCTCTTTCCATCCAACTAAGGCTGCCTGCTCAAATCCTGCCGAAAGATGTGGTTGCCTCGTTTTTAAAGTTTCCAGTACGTACGCCGCGCGCTAGGTATTTGCGGAGCGCGAGGTGTTTAGTGGCGAAAAAGTCGTCTACAAAACACCGAAACGAGTTTTTATTTTTGCTCCTTGTCACTTTGCGTTACTTCTAACTTCTAATATTTAAATTATCGATAAGGATCTATAAAACAAAAAGTCATGAAAAGCATAGTTTGATATCAAGACGAATTCAGGTCCATGATGTGGTGGGGGGGTTGTGGGGTAGATGTTGATTGGTTGCTTAAAAAAAAAGCATGAACTTTTTTGACAAGAAATGTTTATTAAAGTACGTTCAAGTTGCATATATTCCTACATCTCAGTTAAACCTAATTTAAAAAAAAAAAGCCATAATTTTCACAACTGCCAAAAGCTTCATGTGAAGATTGGTCCAACACATTACGTGCAAAAAACCAGCCTTGCGACGTGTTTCATACAGTATTTTTTGTGATTCATTCAAAATATTTAAAATTCAAAATACTTATGGCCGTTTCCACCAACTATTTCAGGGGAGCCTTAACGATAAGTATTCCCTAAAATGACATTTCATTTTTATATGGAAAAATGTCAGTTTAGGGAATACTTATCGTTAGGGCTCCCCTAAAATAGTTGGTGGAAACGGCCATTATAAACTCATCTTAACACTCACGCGGAACGCACTCTAAATCCTATTCCAACACTCAGGGATGAAATGAGATCTCATTTCAACACTGTATTAGAACACCTGCTTATTTTGGCGTGTGTGTTAAAATGAACAACTTTTGACAACTAAAGTCAATGTCAAAAAGATGACATTTCCTAACTAAATTTCAAAATATAAATTTTGATAGTCTATCGATGAATAATAGACGGTCAGCTAATGACAGATTTTTGCTGACCGGTTTTCTCTTTTCTGGGAATTTAACCACTGAAAATAGGGAACTTGCAAGTAAACTAAAATTTTCCAAATTTGTTTTAAATCGATAGTGTATACTGCACAATATTTATATGACCAGTTTTTATTTAACTGATACCGCTCTTGTTACACAAAAGAAAATACTAAATTTGAAATAAAAATTTCCCGCCAAAACAATGCTTCCATGATGGCTACCTTTTTTGACGTCACGATTCTGTAAACAAACCTGTCAATAGGAAACTTACAAGTAAAAAAAAATTACAAAAGCAGTCCTTCACAATATTTGTATTTGAAATTCTTCTCACGACGATAAGCAATAAAATTTATGCACTTTTTCAACGCTGCATTAGAAAATTGCTGAACAACTCCATTGTCTTTCCTACAGAGAAAACAATTCATCTTAAAACAAGCAAGCCCAGAGGGTGGAATTCCTAGGCCTGGCTTCGCAAAAAGCACGCGCGCGGCGCGTTGTGTAGATCCTGACGTGTTGTTTTATAGAGCCTTATCAATAATTTAAATATGAGAAGTAACACAAAGTGACAAGGAGCAAAAATAAAAACTCGTTTCGGTGTTTTGTAGACGACTTTTTCGCCACTAAACACCTCGCGCTCCGCAAATACCTAGCGCGCGGCGCACGTACCGGAAACTTTAAAAACGAGGCAACCATATCTTTCGGCAGGATTTGAGCAGGCAGCCTTAGTTTGATGGAAAGAGGGGATCGAGACCTTTAATTTGAGACCTAATTTATGCGTCCACCTGATGACGATAGTTATTGATAAAAAACCGATCTCTTTAGCCAGGCTGCAAGGGTGTTGCGGGCAGGGTGGGGGCAGGGTGGGGGCAGGGTGGGGGCAGGGTGGGGGCAGGGTGGGGGCAGGCAGCCTTATATGGTTGAATTCGCCTCACGCTCTCCTATAACATGGTGATTTCATTTCATGTCCACCTCTAAAAGATAGTTACTGTAATTATTTATCTAATAAAAAAAATTGAAAAACACTGTTTCGGCAGGATTTTCGCAGGCAACCTTCGCGTATTCTCTTAATTAGTGCCTCAACTAATATTCATATTATTTTCGTTCGTCCAGCTTATGACGACAGATTCTCTGCAGCCGTCTCTGGGACTATGGGATCAATATCTTCCAGTGTTTCCGATGGCTTGGGTCTGGATCAAGGTCGCCACAAGAAGCCACTGACCCTGGGCACTGAAGTTCGCAGTAACCAGGAGTCACTAAGGCTTCCAATTGTCTAAAGGAGGCTGAAGATTGTAGGTCCTACTCGAAGTATACAGAAAGCTTAACGTATAACTCTTTACTGAAAGTTAAGGACTAAGCATGACGAATAAAAGGTGACGATTAAAACGTAACGTCTAAAACTGAAGATTAAAGCGTAACTTCTAAAGGTGAAGATTAAAGGCCTGAAACAAATGAACATTATGAGACAGGGCGTGGAGCAATAGAGGTAGGTATGATCGATATTCGGAATTTAACCATATAATTAACAGAAAATTATGCTTTGACATAGGAAATAGAGAAACACAGAGAAGATTAATAAGAAAAACGACTCACCAAAATACTTTGGCCTTTAGGAACAAACAATTGGACACGTTGCTCTTTTTCGACTCACAAAAAAAATCCGCACAAGGCGATTGGGTGCTAAAATAACGGATTAGCCACCCTAGATCTATGAGCGAAAACTAGACAACTCAGAAAATCGGCAAAATGTGCCTGAGGAATTTTCCCGAACACTTAATCGTGGAAAGTTCTCGACCTGAATGACCTCTGCTTGTCCCTGCAATGTCCTTTAAAAAGGTTCTGTCAAAACTCCAAGGTGGAAGGTAGTGGGGAATTTTGATGGTAGTCGGGGCATGGTCCTTATTCAAATTAAGTTAGTACCGGTCACTGACCCTATTTGGAGCGCTGTCAATCTAGACAATCTACTCGGATCAGACAATCAGCTGTTCTAATTGTAAATATTGTAATTTTGTTTGTTAATAAATTAGTTGACTATTTATTTTAACCCTACTACCAGGAAATCAATTCCATTAATAAACCTCTAACTCAATAATTCTGGGAAGAATGAAAAGTTTGATGAAAAGTGTGGCTACAATTATCGGCTACAATTATCGGATAGAAAACAGTGGCTTGAGGAAGGTATGCTATTCAGAGAGGCGAATAAGCTTATTTCCTTTTATTTTGGCCCGGGAAAAATCATCCCGTAACACTGTATGCAGAATATTATTTCCCTCCAATATTTGTCGACCACATTTTGATTGCTATGCTGCTTATGCCTTTCGTCCCAAATAGGTTTTTTTTTAAAAAAAAATTGCAGTTATTATTAACTCCTTATCCATCACAAGAACTAAAAAAGACACTGCCGCGACGCGCAGTGGCGGACCTAGGACCTTTGGGGCCCGACGCATAAAAAAATTTTGGGACCCTATCATGTTTTTTTTTTTAGTATTTTTCTTGTGGTGCTAGAGAAAATAGCTGACGTCACACACATAACCTCATTTTTGATAGGGGGACAAACAAAGCGTTTGTTTGTCTCATGGCCGTTTTCATCAACTATTTTAGGGAAGCCTTAACGATAAGTATTCCTCAAACTGATATTTCTCCATGGAAAACTTAGGAAAACTGTCATTTTAAGGAAAACTACTTAAGGCTTCTCTAAAATATGTAGTTGGCGAAAACGGCCGTCAAGTTTGTTTGAGAGAGGTAGGTTGTCTGATAACTTCATGACGTCATCCGGGATGCCTGAACATAATGCAAATCTCCATAGGGTACCCCAGATGCATCATCAAGTTACCCATTACCAGGCAACCTATCAACTTTAGGAACCTTGGTTAATGATATGTCTGTCCCCCGAAAAGTGACGTTATGTGATTTGTAACGTAATAGCTATTGCCTAACCGATGTGTGTAATAGTCCTTAAACGCTTTGTTTGTCCCTCTTTTGGAGGTGAGGTTATGTGTGTGACGTCAGCTAGTGCCTAATTGAAAAATAACTTTATTAAAATTCAGGCAAATATAAATTTGCCGAAGAAAAGAATGCGGACAAAAAATTGACAGGTGTGTCAACTCCTCTTCTTTGACAGTACACCCATAAAGCGATTGGCTGCAGATGATTCAAATCCATTATCGCTACCTTTATAAAAACAAGTTTGACAAGGTTCACGATACAACCCACCAATCACCATGTGTGTCCACCATTTTTCTGCTCTTCGCTCCTCAGACGTCGCCGGCAAAATTAAATTTGCTAGACTGTAAGAACATATGAGACAATATGAAAACAAGTTGAACGAAAAAAATTATTATTTGTAAAAATTCAGGAACTTTCCATCCAAACAAAAAGAAATATAACATGTCCACCCCCACTTACGAAAAGATCAAAAAAGTAAAACATGCATCCCGCGCGTCCGCGGTTGCCACATCGCGTCGAACACAGCAGGATTCCTTAGAGGTATACAACGTTGCCGTAACTTTCAAAATTTAATTTTCGATTTTTTTCATATTCATGAGTGTTTTTTTTATTAATTTTTTTTATCAATGCCTTTAGAATCTGGTTGTGTGGGGGCCCCTCAGCTCTGGGGGCCGGACGCAGAGTGCGTCCTTTGCTTCATGTTAGATCAGCTACTGGCGACGCGTGCAAAAGCAGAAATAATAGTTATTTGTTTTACTAGGCAGAAAAGTACAAAATTTAATGCCGCGGCTGGTGTTTCATAGCCGAGGCATAGCCGAGGCTGGGAAACCAGCCAAGGCATTAAATCTGCTTTTCTGCCATGTAAAACATATAATTTTTTCTCCGAATGTTCAAATTCACACATAGACATCTTTTTTATATTTATTTCATTTATTATTATTATCCAAATAATTAAATTATTTTGACAATTGTCATTGTCACCATCAATTTCAAATAACAAATTGAGTGAAATTCTTACCTGGAACGTTGTGACACTGTCACTTTTAATGCCTAGGGAGTAAAAGTCCACTTTTACTGTCTAGGCAGTAAAAATACAACTTTTGATCCTGTCAAGTGTCATTAAAAGGCCGCTTTTACTGTCATTCGGAGAAAAACTAAATTTTCATTCTGGTTAAAGCGAGAATGCTGGTTCCCGCCTCTACCTGCGTCTACCTGCTTTTCACTATGTACAGGGTTATCCAACGAAAGTGCTTTTTACCTTATATACCTGTTAATTGAAGAGGTACAAAAAAATGTTAAATATAAAAGTTGTTGGGATTTTTTTGAGGAATTAGGAGCATTTATTTTAAAAAAAATGGAAATGCTATCATAGATTTTTTAACGAGAGTTGAATGAGGAATCGGAAGAGGTATATTAGTATTTTGTCGAGTAGGACGATTGGCTTGATGTGCAGGAAATATGGAAATATTTTTGTGGATCAGACTTACTGTCTCCAGGATAAATAAGCAAGGTAAGGTAAGTATTTTATGAGTAATGAAAAGAGGCCTACAATGGGATCTAAGAGGTGCCTTGGCCATATAACGGATGGCGCGTTTTTGAAGTTTGAAGACTGAATCAGCAAGATAATGACCGCAACAACCCCATAATGGTAATCCGTAGGAAAGATGGGAATGGATTACAGCATAGTATGTTGTTCTTGCTACAGGCGTACCTAGGTTTTCAGCAACTGTCCTGATGCAATAACACCCAGATGCTAATTTTTTGTTGAGAGAGATTATGTGATTTTGAAACTTTAGGTCAGCATCTATGTGTAGGCCAAGAAATTTGGTAGATAAAGTACTCTTGATGGAAAAGTGGTCAAATGCTATATCATCTATGTTACACCGGAATCCAAGTACCTGAGTTTTGTTAAAGTTGAATAGCAGACCGTTCGCATCACACCACTGTTTAATTAATCCAACGTCTCTAGATATAATCTCGATTAGATCATCTGTGTCTTTTTTGTGCCAGGTAATTGTGGCATCGTCGGCAAAAGCAGCAATAACTCCGGATATATCAAGGTGCAAAAGATCATTGATATAAATAAGGAACAAAATTGGACCTAAAACTGAGCCTTGTGGTACACCAAAGTCAATAGATTGTTTAGAGGAACTCTTGCTGTTGGCTGAGACACTTTGTGTTCTGTTAGTTAGAAACGAGCGAAACCATCTCAAGACATTTCCCGCAAACCCATACACCTCTAACTTCTGCAGCAGTATCCCGTGACTAACACAGTCAAATGCCTTTGAGAAGTCACAGAACACTGCCGCAGTAGCTTCCCCATCATTATAGTGTTTGAAAAGTTGCTGAATTATTCGAAGCATAGCATCATGCGTGTTTTTCTTTGGTAAAAAGCCAAATTGTGCGGTGTTAAAAATATTGTGCTCTGTCAAGAAGTCCATCATACGTTTTTTGACCAGTTTCTCGATAACTTTAGAGATTGTTGATAGTAATGATATTGGCCGATAATTTGATGGATTTTTAGTATCACCTTCTTTGTGTATCGGAACAACTAGAGCTTAGATGGAAAAGTACCCTCCGAAAAAGATTTATTTATTGCACTAGCTATGACTTTTAAGGCTTGATCTGGCAATTCTTTTATTATTTTTAAAGATATACCATCAGATCCTGCCGCGTTTTGGTTTTTAATTGATCGAATCACGGTTTTAAGTTCATTGATATTTGTTGGTATAAGTTAAAATGTTTCAGGAACACGCACACTATTTAGATATCGCAGGGGATTGATGTCTGTTTTTATAGGTTGTGTTAAATTAGATGCAATGGAGCAGTAGAAATTATTTAAAACTTCTGGTTCGATATCAATTTTCCCCAGCTAGTTCACGAACTATGCGCCATGTCTCTTTCGGTTTATTTGGCGAGTTATTTAAACGATTCGAGTAAAATAAGGATTTTGCTTCACGAATTATTTTTCTATAATTTTGACGATAGGTTAAAAAGCAGTTGTTTATAAATAAACTCTTATTAAAGTGTTTACGTAACATATTGAGAGATCTTAAATTTGCAACTGATATTTTGATGCCTTGGGTCACCCAGTTTTTTTGTTGTCTTTTTTTTCGTAGAGGTCGCAATGGAAAACAATTATTTATAATTTTACTTATGTTGGAATGTAATGTCTGAAGTGGGTCTTCGACGGAGAGCACTGGTTCCCAAGAAGTGCTGTTACAAATTTGTCGAAAACGATTAAAATTATTTTTGCTAAAGACTCTACCAAGGCGTTTGGGTGGTCTATTTGACTTTATCTGTAGGGACAGTGTGGCGACAACTGCCTGATGGTCAGATATAGCTGGATCCTCTACTTTACATTCAATATTGCAGTCAAAATTAGAACACACATAGTCAATTATAGTGGATGTAGTCTGCGATATTCTTGTTGGGGTTTTGACGTGCATTTGAAGGTTAAATGATTCCAACAAGTTAATCAGCAAAATGGTGGACTGGGCTTCTAGGTCGCCAAAATCTATGTTGAGATCTCCTGCAATTATTAGTTTTGCATTGACAGGTAAGTTGCACAGCAGTGTTTCAAAGTTTTCGAGAAAAGTCGTAATATTTGAAGAAGGAGATCGATATATGCATAGGATGTATATATTTACGGAATGTGAATGAAGTATTGAGAACTCAAAAGATTTTTCAGAAATCAAAAAGTTGTATCGGTCACAGTTTTTAAAATCTGTGAATGAATAAAAGTCTGAGCTGACAAGGATGGTTGTGCCGCCATGTATGAAGTCAGTACGACAGAATTTAGATAAGGTGGTGTAGTTAGGAATAGAGAAAGATTCGTTAGTGTTAAGCCAATGTTGGGTAAGAAGAGAAGGACAAAGTGAGGGAAATGCAGATTTTCAAGATAAACTGATAGTTCATTTACTTTATTGCGTACTGACTGAATGTTTAAAAGTAAAAGAGATACTGTTGGATTTTTTTAATAATTATTCCTGATTTTTATATTATTATTTATATTATGGTGCAATCTATCCTTATTGTATTGGTTACAAGTATTGGTGCAATATCAATTCTCCCAAAACATAAAAAAACCCACAAGAAGGAACAAGTTTTTTAATATGCTTCTTCCCCCCAAATTCCAATAATGGACTCGTCCACACCTAGATATTTTAAGGGAAGCGCCATTTCTGTATAAATTCCTAGGGGAGTCGTGAGTTGGCTATCGCATAAATAGGTACTGTGCTACCCGCCGTATTGAAGAAGCGGCGTCGCGAAGTCGCGTCCAAATTTTAATTAATTAGCACGAAATTGCTATTGCACAAAATACAGACAATAAATAAAAAATGTAACTTTGTTTATTGCCGATTGTCATCGTAATGTTTTGAAAAGTTAATACAGTCCACTTTTATTAAGAACAACCCGGTGTTTCGTAATTATTTTCTATTACATAACCTCTCGGGTAAAAATGAGCTATTGAAGCTTTTATGTGTTAACATAAAATTTGGTCCTTCGAGCCGGATTCGATTCGTGTGTAATCGTCGGTTCTGTACATACTCTTGTGTAAGAGTATACTTGTGTAAGCGAACTTTGGATTGGTTGTACGGTACGTGTGTACCTACCTATTCCTTGTTCGGAGTGTTGGAGCTGAAATACCTACCTAGTTGGAGTTGTGAATCTCTACGAGGACTAAGGTCAGAGCTTTCCATTTGTTTTTATTAATCTATGTTGAGTTGAGATTGATAACGTCGAGTTTTTTCTATGTGTCAATGCTTCACGACAAGTTTTGTCCTTTAGCAGACACAATAGAATAAAAAGACAATTTTTGATAGAACAAAAAGACACTTTTTATTTAAATAAAAAACTAAACTCATTTCATTGAATTGAAGTCAAAAAGGATTGTTAAACTTAAATTTTGTTTAATTATTCAAGTTCATAAAAATGGAGGAAGAACTAAAAACATTTATTGCTGATAGAAAAAATGCTAGAGCTAGTATTACTAGGATTGAAACTTTTTTAACAAGAAATCAAAATGATTTAATGCATAAATATGAGTATGAAAATAGGCTTGAAATGTTGGAAAAAGCTTTCGAAAAATTCTCCATTTCACAAGATTCAATAGAAAATATAGGAGCAAGTGCAGAAAAAATAGGCGATAGGTCAGAAACTGAAGATAAATTTTTCAATTTAAAAACAATACTAAAAATTTTGATTGACAAATGTTCTCCTGTCTTGAATAATGTAAATACAAGTGTAAATAGTAATGTTTCTCAAAATAACTCGAATAATTGTACAATAGGTTCTAAGATGCCTGAGATAACTATCGATAAATTTAAAGGAGCTCATCAAAATTGGTCAAGCTTTTTTGACATTTTCAAAGCGTTGGTTTTAAACAATCCTAATTTGGCAGATATACAAAAATTAATCTATCTGAACCTTTAAAGCTTATTGAGAATTTGCCATTAGTAAGTAGCAATTTGCAGGTATCAATAGATATTTTGAAAGACAGATATGAGAACAAACTAGCTAGTATTTACTCTCATATTAAAGGCCTATTGGAACTTCCATCCATAAATAGAAGCAGTTCTGCTAGCTTACGTGATTTTGTTGTTTCCATAAAGCAACATACGGAGTGTCTACAAAATCTCAGAGTTCCGGTGGCGGAATGGGATTTAATTCTGGTTTTTATTTTGTCACAAAAGCTAGATATTAATACTAGAAGAGTTTATGAATTAGAGAGGGGTCCTACTCAAATGCCAACGCTGGTTGATTTCCTAAATTTTGTGGAGAAACGCTGTCAGGCTGCCGAGAATTTGTCTTCTCCAGAGCCTATCAAAAAACATTCTAATTTTGTAGAGAAAAAGTTATTTTGTCTATATTGCAAATTAAATAATCATATGATTTATAAATGTAAAAAATTTAAAGATTTAAAAGTTAACCAAAGGAAATCCTTTATTTTTTCAAACCACTTGTGCTTCAAATGTTTTGATTCACATCATGTTAAAGATTGTACTTTTAACAATTGTCCCGTGTGTGGAGAAGCTCATAATGCACTGTTACATGTAGATAATAGTACATCTAAGTACAATAACAATCATACAAACAATAGACATCAAAATAATTCAAACAACTTTCAAACGGCAAATATTAGACAAAATGTTCAAGAGAACAGGTTGGGTCATGTTGACAATTCTGGTTCAGGGTCCGCGTCGGGTTTAGCTAATGTGAGTGGTCAAAGTGGCCAAAATCAAAATTCAGAAAACTCACATACAGTGCGTCCCCATAGTTCACGTTCAGTATGTCCTGAAAACAACATTGTATTGCAGTCGAAATCTAGTTTTTTCGGTAGTGAAAATTGTCATGTTTTATTAGCCACTGCCTTCGTACAGGTAATTAATAATGATGGAAGTTTTTTGTCGGCTAGAGCAGTCCTAGACAATGGATCTCAAGTATCTATTATGACACGGAAATTGGCAAAACAACTAAGGTATCCAACGTATAGAAAAAATGTTGAAATTAATGGTGTTTCTGGCGCAGTACAATGCACTGAAGCAATTGATATTGAATTTAAGTCAACTGTTGACAAAAATAAAAGGTTTAAAGCTACATGCTCAATTACCGATTTCAGTAGTTGCAGGTTGCCGCAATTTCCAATTGAAGCCAGCAAGTTAGAAATTCCTAACAATATTGTCCTTGCAGATTCAAAATATTACAATCCACAACATATTGATTTACTTCTTGGAGCAGAGGTGTATTTTTCATTGTTGATTCCTGGTTTAATTAACCTTGGTAATGAACTTCCAGTCCTCCAAAACACACACCTAGGTTGGGTTATAGGTGGAAATTTGCCTTCTTCGTTAATTTCGAATTTCATTGCAAATTGTGATCCGTTTAAGCCGTTGTCATTATTTATCAGTTCAGATCAAGTTGATAATCTATTACAAAAATTCTGGACTCTTGAGGAGGTTCCTAAGGACAATATATTGTCTACTGATGATGAAATTTCAGAAAAAATCTTTGTAGATACTACCAAGTTACTTGAAAATGGTAGATTTCAAGTCGACATCCCTTTGAAATCTTCAAATGAAAATATGAAGCTTGGAGAATCATTTTTGTCGGCCAAAAAACGTTTTAATTCCCTTGAAAAAAGGTTGATTCAAAATCCTGATTTATTTAGCCAATATTCTGAGTTCATTGACGAATACATAAAGTTGGGTCACGCAAGGTATGTTCCTCTGGACCTTAAAAATAAAAACAATGAACATAAATATTTTATTCCGCATCATTGCATAATTCGAAATGACAAAACTAGTACTCGTCTTAGGGTAGTTTTTGATGCATCAATGAAATCAACCTCGGGATATTCATTGAATGATATCTGTCTTAAAGGCATGGTCGTACAGCCTGAGCTTTTCGACATACTGTGTAGGTTCCGTATGTTCCGTTTTGCAGTTGTTACTGACATCCAGAAGATGTACAGGCAAATTATGATTAATCCAGACCATACTTTTTTGCAGAACATCTTATGGCGAAAAAGCCCTGGTGAAGAACTTTCTTGCATAGAACTTTTGACGGTTAGTTATGGAACCAATTTCGCACCATACGTTGCCACTCGTTGCCTCACTGAATTGGCAAATATGTATAAGCATAAATTTCCTACTGCAGCGAATGTTTCAACAAGTCAAATGTATGTTGATGATGCACTGTATAGCGTGAATTCCTTGAATGAATTATATGAATTACGAAACCAATTAGTTGAATTATTGAATTTGGGAAAGTTTTCACTTCATAAGTGGTGTTCCAATTCTCAGCAGTTTATGCAAAAGTTTAGTTCTGATTCTGAGTTACAAAACTATTTTTTAATTTCTGAGGGCATGTCTAATAAAGTTTTAGGTATTTATTGGAATCCAAAGTTGGATTGTTTTTCTGTGTCTTTACCTAAAACTATTGATATCACTCCTCTCACTAAGAGAAATGTTTTGGCTGTCAAAGTTGGGTTGGGATGATTGTCTCAGCGAAGAGTTGAAATATGAATGGTTGAAATTTGCAAAAAATATTTTAGATTTGCCAGAGCTACAAATTTCACGGTGTTTGATAGATAATTTGGATGATGTGAAGCGAATAGAAATACATGGGTATTCTGATGCCAGTATAAAGGCGTATGGTTGTGCTCTTTATTTGAGAGTAATTTATAATAATGACAGTGTGTCAACTAATTTAATTTGTTCCAAGTCTAAGGTTGCGCCGTTGCGCACAATCAGTGTTCCTCGGCTAGAACTCTGTGGTTGTTTGCTGTTAGCCCAAACTACAAAAAGAATTGTAAATATTTTTAAAGACTCTTTCAGAATTGACTCTGTTAACCTGTGGACAGATTCGAAAGTTTCACTGGTATGGTTGCAGTCACATCCAGGAAGATGGAACATTTTCGTTGCAAATCGTGTTTCCATCATACAAGAAAATAGTTCTAACTGTGTCTGGAGGTATATACCTACGAAGGATAATCCAAGTGATTATGTGTCCAGGGGTCTTTCAGCCCAAGAGTTACTGTTTAACAAACAATGGTGGAATGGTCCTCATCATTTAAGTAATCCAAATTTTAATCTTGATTCTTTTAAAACTAATCTCGTTCTTGAAAATCTTCCAGAGCAGAGAAAAACGGTTTTTAGTGCAGTGTCCAAAGCACATTGTGAAAGTCAATTGCATAAAATTTTAGAAAAATATTCAGATTTTTATAGGTTGCAACGTGTTATTGCATTCTGTTTAAGGTTTCGTCATAACTTGAGATGTCCAATAGGTGAAAGAAATTTTGGTTCGCTTAGTGTTGATGAATTACAAGAATCATTGTGGTTCATAATAAAATTTCTTCAACTAAAATATTTTTCTGAAGAAATTGAATGTCTGAAAAATGATAAAATAATTAAAAATAAAAAGCTACGTTGCTTAAATCCTTTTTTGGACAAAAAAGGCCTAATGCGTGTTGGCGGGAGATTATCAAATGCTAATATTCCATTCTCCCAAAAACATCCATTACTGTTGCCGTCAAAATGTCATGTTGTCAATATAATGTTGCGAAAAGAACATTTGAGACTATACCATGCAGGTGCACAAACAGTATTAACCAATTTTAGATTAAGATACTGGCCTATTGACGGGCTTAGGTCAGTCAAACGAATTATTCATAATTGTATAACATGTTTTCGCTTTACTGCAAAGTGCGCTGAACAAATGATGGGTAACTTACCTAGGGACAGAGTTTCGATCTCGAGGCCTTTCCAAAGAGTGGGTGTTGATTTTGGTGGGTTTTATTTACTTAAAACTTCTAATTTACGCAGAGCTCCAAAAATCAAGGCATACATTGCCATCTTTGTTTGCATGGCAACAAAATGCGTGCACATTGAACTTGTGACAGGATTGTCAACCGAGCATTTTTTGCTTGCTCTTAAGAGATTTATAGGTAGGCGAGGTAATCCATCTGTGATTTACTCTAACAATGCCACAAACTTTTTAGGCTCCAGTAACCAGTTGAAGGAACTTCATGAATTTTTTAAGAGTAAGGAAAATGTTCATTCCATTGAAAATTTCCTCGCGCAAAATGAAACCCAGTGGAAATTTATACCTCCACGGTCACCTCATTGGGGGGGCATATGGGAGGCTGCGATTAAGAGTGCCAAGTACCATATCAAACGAACTATTGGTGACACAGTATTAAACTTTGAAGAGTTTAGCACTGTACTCACTTCTATCGAGAGCATCTTAAATTCAAGACCCTTGAGTGTTTTGTCTAATGATTCGTCTGATTTGAATCCATTAACGCCAGGTCATTTCTTGATTGGCGATAGCTTGGCTGCATATCCAGATAAAAATTTACTTGAAGTTTCCAATAATCGTTTATCTATGTATGAGAAATGTGTGAAAATCAAGCAACAGTTTTGGAAAAGGTGGTCTGTGGAGTACTTAAATAGGCTGCAGCATCGACCCAAGTGGTGCAACCCTTCACAGAATTTGAAAATCAATCAGGTGGTATTGGTCAAAGAGGACAATTTACCACCTCTCAAATGGTCTTTGGCACGTATCAGTGAGATACCTCACAGCCCAGACGGCAAAGTGAGGTTAGTTAAAATTCAAACCCAAGATGGAATTTTCTATAGGTCCATTACAAAATTATGTCCTTTACCTGATGATAAACCTATAACCGATTGTGACGATTCTTAATGTAATTATTGATTACTGATAATATTATTATATTTTATAGCTTAGGTTAAGGAGTTACTTGTTGATAGTTTATAATAAGTGTTTTAGTAAAAGATGTGAATAGTGCTTTTGTCAGTGCGTTCATTTGATTTTTTGTTGGACTTTTCATCAGAAAATGCCCAAGGCGGGAGTATGTTGGATTTTCTAATAATTATTCCTGATTTTTATATTATTATTTATATTATGGTGCAATCTATCCTTATTGTATTGGTTACAAGTATTGGTGCAATATCAATTCTCCCAAAACATAAAAAAACCCACAAGAAGGAACAAGTTTTTTAATATGCTTCTTCCCCCCAAATTCCAATAATGGACTCGTCCACACCTAGATATTTTAAGGGAAGCGCCATTTCTGTATAAATTCCTAGGGGAGTCGTGAGTTGGCTATCGCATAAATAGGTACTGTGCTACCCGCCGTATTGAAGAAGCGGCGTCGCGAAGTCGCGTCCAAATTTTAATTAATTAGCACGAAATTGCTATTGCACAAAATACAGACAATAAATAAAAAATGTAACTTTGTTTATTGCCGATTGTCATCGTAATGTTTTGAAAAGTTAATACAGTCCACTTTTATTAAGAACAACCCGGTGTTTCGTAATTATTTTCTATTACATAACCTCTCGGGTAAAAATGAGCTATTGAAGCTTTTATGTGTTAACAGATACAAAATTCGTTTTTACTGGGGAGGGTCTTTTGTTTGACAGCAAGTTTTCTCTAAAAAAGAAAGTGACGAGTTCAGGCTAAAACGATCAGCGTGACTGGGGGGGTTTATTTGAAATGTGCAATTCAAATACGTCTGACTAAGTCGCAATTTTTGCCGGAATTTCAATGCTAAAAAATGCGACTTTGTCAGACGAATTTGAATTGCACATTTCAAATAAACCCTCCCTGGTGTTGCACGTACTATTTACTGCCTTACTATTTGTGTTGCAACTACCATACAACTCGTCAAACAAACTGACTGATTGTAAGGTATTATCTAGTTCCTCAAAACCTCTTATTCTTTCTAGTGCCTGAGGAGATCTGTGAGGTAGGGAATCATGTGTTGGAGATTTGTTTTTTTGTGTGTATGACGTTTTATCTTGTGTTACGTTTTTAGAGTTGATATTCTGTAAATTGTTTAGCTGAATCGTTTCAGCAATCATCGCACCAATCATCCAGTTCCGCACTTTACAGCCCTTATCAATATTAATATTTATGTAGCCAAAAAAGTTCTTGGAATATTTGTCAAGAGTGTCAATAATTTTACATAAGTTGTTATTAAAGTGACTTACAGTGACTTATAGTCGCTGTTTACGGTTCTATGAGGTATGGAACAGGCCAAAATTATAAAATTAGTGTGTGAACAGCGATTTATTATACTGTGTATTTGATGAAATTTTGGACGTTTATTGTTTAAAAAATCGTTTGAACCACCCACAACGACCACGCAATCATTCTCTCCAAAACCCTGAGTCAATGTGTCCAGTCCAAGCAAGATGTTGTCATAATGTGCCCCAGGTTTTATAATAGACTCTACCTTAATGTTTGTAAAATCCAAATGTTTTTTTATATTTTGATCTAAATTTCGTCCGTGTTGGTCTGAAATAATAAGAAGTTTTTTAATATTTTGGTTTGATTGAGTTCTGTTGGGCACAATATGGCAACTACTGCTGATGTGTTGATTTCTCTGATTAAAACCTGCAATTTCCTCCCTCAGATTCGTTATTGAAGCTTGAAGTTCGGCATTCAGTCTTTCCAAGTTTCTCATTCTATCAGTCAGTTTTTGGTTTTGTAGGAGTATTTCGTCAATTTCATCCTTTTTACCTTGAAGTTCATCTTGATATTTCTTGTTGGCTTTTTCAATGTCCTGTGAATTATTTCATGTTTCTGACAGTTTTAGTCGCAGATCCTCTATAGTTTTGAGAAACTCGACTATTTTTCTGTTAAAAATTTCTTCCACTTCCTCTGCTTCCTCATTAAATCTTTGAGAGCCTCTCTCTAATCTCTTGATATGATTATCTTTGTGTTTTAGATCATTTTGGAGATCAGTTATTTCTATATTTAGCTTTTGGACAACGTCTTGATTGTCAATTTCCTTTTTTTCATGCATGATGTCCTTTTGCAGAATTTCATGTTTGAGTTTTTCTACTAGGTTTGCTAATAAGGCGATTTCTTCGTTTTTTTCCAATAATTTTGTGTCAAGCTGCTCTAGAGTAACTTGGTTGTTTTTTCCTTGTTCAAAGACTTCACAGCAAGTTTTGGAGCATATGATTTTGTGTTGCCCAAGTTTTTGGAAGACATTTCTTTCCGAGCAACTTTTATGGAAAACGTTAGCGCAAACAATGCAAAACAGGTTTTTTATTTCTTTAGTGGTTTTATTTTTACAGCATTTGAAATCCATCTCAAATTATAAAAGAAAACAATGCAATAATTTTCCTGATCGCTCCTCTTTCATTCAATTTGTTTAGCGAATATAACTTTTTTCTCCACACAGTAATAAACAGTAGTGAGCAAAAAAAATTCTGGGCACCCGCCAGGTACTGCTATCAGTGTTAACGTTTTTTGTGGAAGAATTCAATTTGCACAGTACAAATAATCAAATTTCTACTCACAGTTTTGTAATTCGGTAAATGAAAACTTAATCACGGGCACGCTTGTATATCAGGGCACTTTTTTGCAAAAAATCCGAATTTAATACTTAGTTTTAAAGTTACAAAAGTTGTTATTTTAACGGAGCACTTTTTATATGTCGTGTCAGGTATAGGATTAGTTTGAATACTATATATAATATATAATAAAAGTCAAAATGACATTATGTTGGCAATACAATGGAAAATTGTCAAGCTTTAAAATTTTTTATGTAGAAAAGGCTTGTGTTGCCAACATAGTTACTAAATTTTTGACTTGGGGAATTATCTTTTTAAAAAAAACACACTTTACCAGAGCCGCTTTCCAGTATGCACCTTGGCGCGCTCTGGCGCGCTCTAGAGCACCTCAGGGGTGCTACGCACTAGATTTGTACCTTTCCAGTATCATGACGTGAGACGCCTGTCTTAGTGTCAAATATGTCAAATTTTAAAAATAATTATCTGTTTGTTTGTGCAGTTTGTTTTTTTATTTATCATAAATGAAAGAGAATCAAAACTATATTTTTTAAAATGTTCAATCTTGAGATATAACAAGAAATAAATAAATAAATAAATAGCCACCCACGGATGTGACAGCTGACAGGTTGACGCGTACAGGGTATTTGATTATATTTGGCACCATACCTACAGCCTATACTATTTAAGATAGAAAAAAAATTCAAATACAAAACTTGATAGTTTTTTTCTCTATTTTCTGATAAAGTTATAAAAAAAAAAACAAAATCGCATCGGAAAATGGAGAAACGTAAGCAACTTTGACTTTTTTAATGGACCACCCTGTATATTATGCGATAAAATGAAAGATCTATTCTTTCTGATTCCAAATATATATAGGTATATTGATAACATTTGCGGGAGCAATTTTTGACATATCTCAGGTTAAATTATAAAGAATTTGCAGAGAAGTTCCATAAAGATCTCTATCTTTATAAAATTTCTTTGCAATTTAGTTATAATTTAAGCTGAGATATGTCAAAAATGGCTCATGCAAATGTGATCAACATATATATACAGGGTGTCCCAAAAAGATACCGACAAACTTCAAGCGGTAGTAAGGGACATCAAAACAAGCATTTTTGTTTATATAAACATATGTCCGCAAATGAGCCATTTGGGCTGTAGAGCAAAAAAACTGTTTGGTACTTTTGTTCTTTGCAATAATTAAATCACTGTTTACTTATCAATTTTGCATTATTAACTAATAAATTATGGTTCACAATAATTGTTCAAAATGTTGATAATTTACTTCAATGCAAAGATTGCAGCGTCGGGTCATTAATAGACAACTAACTTAACTACGGCAACTAGTCACAAATAATACATTTTATGATGATCCCAAGGTAGGAATTTTCGAAATGTTTTTGATAAAGAAATGTTTTTGCATTTTAAAAATAAACAAAAGTGCGACCACAAATTTTTAGCAAATCATGCTGGTGGCCAACTTAATAAAAAACCGAGGAAAAAAGTCCTTAATTATTTGGGTATGATTTTAATAGTTTTTTTGCTCTACAGCCCAAACGGCTCATTTGCGGATACATGTTTATATAAACAAAAATGTTTGTTTTGATGTCCCTTACTACCCCTTAAAGTTTGTCGGTATCTTTTTGGGACACCCTGTATATACAGGGTGGGCCAGCGAAAACGAAACAAGGTCGATATCTCGTATTCATCGTTCATTGAAAAAAATCGCTCAAACCCGTCGATTTTTATTTGGAGGGGGAAATCTTTTGCAAATATTTTCAATGTTGTCACTTCACCCCTCTCGCGGGGGTAAGCTCCAACCCTTAAATATTAAATGGCAGTAGGGGTCGAGCGATACCTCATTTCAAAGTTCATCGAATTATCTTTTCAACGGTGCCTATTTTTTTGAATTTACTAAGTTTTTTTTTTTCAATTTTTTTTTAAAATTGGAATTTATTTAGTTGAATTTTATTGAGTGATAATAAAAACCTAGACTTAAACCTTGTGATTTCAAGTTGGATAGCACACAACTTTAAAAAAAAACGCATAAAATCACTTCTTAAGTAAAAAATTTTATAACTACAAAATTGATAGTGCTCAAAATGACTAAAACAGTATTAGTTCCGTCTATTTTTAAATGCGTTTTCTCGAAAACCACTGAATCAAATTCAAAAAAATAGGCACTGTTGAAAAGAGAATTCGATGACCTTTGAAATGAGGTATCGCTCGACCCCTACTGCCATTTAAGATTTAAGGGTTGGAGCTTACCCCCGCGAGAGGGGTGAAGTGACAACATTGAAAATATGTGCAAAAGATTTCCCCCTCCGAATAAAAATCGACGGGTCCGAGCGATTTTTTTCAATGAACGATGAATACGAGATATCGGCCTTGTTTCGTTTTCGCTGGCCCACCCGTAAATATTTGTAATCAGGAAGAAAAGGTCTTTCATTTTATCGCAAAATATACAGGGTGTTCCATTTAAAAAAGTCGAAGTTGTCGTTTCTCCATTTTCCGATGCGATTTTGTTTTTTCTGATACCGTTAAAAAAAAATATAGAAAAAAACTGTCAAGTTTTGTATTTACAATTTTTTACTATCTTAAATAGTATAGGCTGTAGGTATGGTGCCAAATATAATCAAATACCCTGTACGTACAGCTCGGGATCTCAACGCCCCGAGTAGCTCCGGGCGTCACACTCCCATACTGGAAAGCGGCTCAGATTCATTTTTGAACGGCTCGTGTGCACCCGGTGTGACGCCCAGAGTGATTTCGAACGCACTTCAAATGGAAACAGATACTGGCGCCACTATAAGGTCTGTTTCTGCAGAAATCACAAACCAGAGTCAGAGCGAATTTCATTGGTTCAAATCAGTCAGAAAAGTAGTTTCAACTTTCAACCAATGAAATTCACTCTTACTGGTTTGTGATTTCTGCAGAAACAGACCTATTATTACGCCAGCAAACTGGCAGGTGCATTGGCGCCAAAAAACTATGCTTGTTGAAACGCCGGCGCCGCTTAAACCTTTACTGGCGTGCAAATAGAACTGGTGCGACCACTAGCGCCACTAAATCCATGCATGTGAAAACTCACCTTTAGGGTAAAAATGAGGTCTGTGGTAAAGTCTTTTTTTTTTTGTTGATAAAAGTCACATTATGTTGGCAATACAATAGAGAGTTATTGGAGATTTCAAAACTCAGAGGAATAAAAAACAATAGAGGCCGTTATTTACATTTTGACGGGGTGCCAGTGAGAAAGTATAGTCTAAACGATCAAGTCTAAACGCCATCCTAAACGATTCAACATGTTGCCAATTATATTTTGGAAAAACCCTTTATTGGACTTCTCGTCGAATAAATAGGGAAAAAATTAATAAAAGTGCAAATAAACTGAGTAACTAGGAAAACTCCTCAACGCAGATTTTTGATAATTTCAAGTTGTTTGTTTTAGTAAAAAAAGAGCTTAGAAAATATTGTTATTATTCGAGTATCCTTATTTATTTTTCAACGTGACAACATCGCATAGTAAAACGGCGTCAAAGCTGACAGTTAACGTCAGTTTGATTGTGCCTTGTTGCCTTTTGTTAGAACGCATCGTGAAATCGTTTTTGTGAGGTTTTTCTGATATTTTATGTTTGGAAAGTGAATTATTTGTGTGTTTTAAGACTAATATTATACAGCAATATGGCTAGACAGTGTCAAATGTGTGAAAAATTGGACTATTTGTACCCGGAAATTTCGTTTCATAGGTAAGTAGGGGGTTATATTATGATAGCAAAGCAGTGGCGTAGAATAGGATATAATGTACCTACTTCGCCAGATAAATATCAAATTTGTTCCAAGATTGAGGAAATTAATTACCAGTTGTTAATTTTGATAATTTTTTCTATGAACTTCTATAGGAAAATCCAAGCAGAATAATAATACTCCTTATGCTTGATTAAAGGTAAATATGCATCTTTGTAGGATTCCAACACATCCAGAGTGTAAGCGTATATGGATTTGCCTTCTAGGATTAGAAAATAAGCGACTACCCAAAATCGCTGAAGTGTGCTCAGATCATTTCAACCTCAATGATAATGCACTAGGCCTAATGGATTTAGATATTTGAAATCTGGTTCGGATTCTTCACCTGTTTTCCAATGTTTTCAATACTTCAAAGTAAGTTGGTTATTTAATATTTGATATAATTTCTACATATTAGCTACATTAATTTCCAGTTCAGACCTCAGCTCAGACTCTTCAGTCATAGAGTCTCCAGTCTCCTCCAAAAATAAAAGTACCTAGTGTAAGTTGGTTTGTAATAACAAAAAATATTGAATTATTGCTTATATTATGCAGACTACAAAAAATGAATTGGAATGATTTTATAATCCAGAAAGAAGATACAAAATATTATCCTGATTAAAAAGGTTATGTGATTTTAACTAGTTCAGTTTCCAAGCTCAAAATTCAATATTTGTCAGATAGGGCAAAAACACTTATTAAATCATTTTAGATTCCAAGGACTGAATATGTATCCTGATGTTCCTCCAGGCCTGTGGTTGAAATCGTTAATCGGGAGAGTCATGTGTTTGACAAGAAAGTTCTTTCTGGAGGGTTCGTGTTTTTCATTTGTGTATAGGATGCTACATAGAATTTTATTGGGTTTTGAGATAAAAAAGAGTCAGTGGTAATCATATATGTGCCCCACCTACTTCTTAAAACAAGGGATTGCTCCGTTATAATTTTTTCTTTTTAGAATTTTTGATGCTCCGAGTACTTTCAAATGCCTGACAGTGCTCTCTCAGTCCTCATCAACTACCTCAACAGTTTCAGAAACTGAGGAACAAATATTGAAGAATGTAGTCTCATAGCCAGACGTAGGGAGCCTTTTTTTGTATTATTTTGTAATGTAATATGAATTTGATTGATCTAACACTGCTGTATTTATTTCATTTTAGATAGTAGACCTAATTCCTAAAATCTGTATCAAAAAGATTTATTGATCAAAAGTTCCCCAAAATCTGTTTTCATGTTTCTGCTAATAAAGTAGAATTTTTTTTTTAATTTGCTTAATTTTTGTCACTAAATAGAAATATTTCCACCATTTAACCTTCCTTCCGCACGCCTATGATCATTCAGGTGGAGTAAAGCAGGTGGAAATCTTTCTAACAAAGCGGCGTTGAAATCCTTTAGAAAATAGCTATTTATATAACAAGTACATAAAGTAAGGCTTTATTGTACGAATAATTTTATGGCCGATCGAGCTTGCGAGCGAGGCTATTAAATAATGAGTCAATAAAGCCTGTTTATGTAAGCGTTATATACATGACTTTATGTACGATTGCGACTGATTTTTGTTAAAAATTAAAAAAATTTAATGAAAAAAGTAAAATTCACGTAGGTATATCTGTTTCACCTTGGCAGGTTGTCAGGACCTGTTTCACCTTGGCAAGTTGTCAGGACCTGTTTCACCTTGTTAGGTTATCCAGGTAGGCAATAAAGTAGCACTTTATTTTACTAGTAAAATAAAGTAGCACTTTATTTTACTAGTACAATAAAGTGCTACTTTATTGACGCAAAACTGTTCTATAAATAACACTTTATTGGTCAATCGGACATAAAATACATTTATGTCATACCAATACATTATTGTGTTTTTATACCTTAGATACCATCTACATAATTCATTACTTTATGCCCGTGCGGGCATAAAGTACACATTATGGCCCGCGCGGGCATAAAGACGCAAAAAACAGTTTTCAATCAACTTATTCTTTATTAACAAAATATAAATTTACGCTGATAAATATATTATTTTTGCCAAAAAATTATGATGTTTGCACTCTGATGACAATTTGCGAAGTGACACTTTTTTCCCAGGTATTTATTATTCACAACCAACTGGTATGACATAAAATTTTGTATGCACCACGGGTACTAATAGATATATATACCCTCGGGCGACTTACGAACCCTCGGGCCAGAGGCCCTCGGCTTTGTAAGACTGTCGCCCTCAGGGCATAATCATCTACTTAGTACCCTTGATACATAAATAACTATTTTCCCTAAATTTAAGGAAATTTCGGCTTAGAATGGGCGTTGTCAATGGCATACAAACAATAACGTATTTATGATTGCTATGCTCACTCTATAGTTTTTTATTCCTCTGAGTTTCAAAATAAAGCTAGCTGTAATAAGAGCCGCTTTCCAGTATGCACATTGGGGCGCTCTGGCGCGCTCTAGAGCACCTCGGGGGCGCCACGCACTAGATTTGTACCGTTCCAGTATCATGGCGTGAGACGCCTGTGTTAGTGTCAAATATGTCAAATTTTAAAAATAATTATCTTTTTGTTTGTGCAGTTTGTTTTTTTATTTATCAAAAATGAAAGAGAATCAAAACTATATATTTTAAAATGTTCAATCTTGAGATATAACAAGAAATAAATAGATAAATAGCCACCCAAGGATGTGACAGCTGATAGGTTGACACGTACGTACAGCTCGGGGGTTCAACGCCCCGAGTAGCTCCGGGCGTCACACTCCCATACTGGAAAGCGGCTAAGGCAACTACCTTATTTAAATAGCGCTTCACCTAAACGCGGCTCGGAAAAAACAGTTATTGTTCACGATCACGAACACGTCAAGATACGGCTGTTCCTTAAATCTATTTCTAACATTACTTTACTTACTGACAGCTATGCTTTGCTGACAAATTTCAAAAATCCGTCAAAATAAGGGCAAATTATATTATTAGTGCGTGACTTTATTCCTGCAGTAATAAAGTCTAGCACAAACGTTAATAAAACTAGCCTTATTCAATGGCGCAACTGCGCAAGCGCAGATGTCAATATAGCGTTTGCATAATTACTGCTGGACCTTATTTCACTTCCAATAACTCTCTATTGTAAAATTGTGCTTTCAAATATTAGAAAAAGCTTGTGCTGCCAACATAGGCCGAGTATAGTCTGGCAAGTGGTAACTTGGTAGAGACGAAAGGGGGAAGAAAAGTGGGGCGTAACCTAAAGATATTCACTGACACCTTAACTGACACCGCCTGATGACAGACATGTCGAGTTCAGTGCCACCGAAAACACCAAGGAAATAAACCAATAAAAATATTAGAAAAAAAACTGTAGTTTCGCCGATAACCACGCCACTGCGTGCTGTCATTCAGGCTCTAACCAATAGAATCATGCCTCTGAATAATCACGCCTCTCCACATCCATCTTTTCGCAATGTTGCCGGATTTTTTTCTATTTCAAAATATTATACAGGCCTATATAGCAACAAAAATATGTCACCAACTTAATTATTATTATTTCCGTCAAGTTTGGCAAAGCAGCAAATTCTATTGGAGTTCGCCGTTTCGCTAGCCAGACAATACATTATTGTCATATTTTTCGTCGATTTGCTTTCTGCTCCGAAATTTTGACAGGCACGTGACTAGAGCTGTTTTCTCAACGGTGGAACTGGTTCGACCCGGTTCAATTAGGTTCGAACCTGAACATTCTTGCGTTGAACCAGTGACGTCACATTGAACCTGGTTCAAAAAAGTTCGAACCGGACTCATGGCTTGTTCTCCGTTGACATAAGACTGTGGTTCAAACCTTCCATTTTCTCGCGTTCACAATTGATGACGTCATCTACAAATTGGTTTAAACCGTAGTTCGAACCATTCGCCCCGCGAAAAAACGCCTTAGATGCCCTCGTTAATAAATTTTTGATCTGACGGGAATTATCGTTAAAAAAAAACAGACTTTACCATTCTTGGTCTTCAACCGCCTTGAGATTTTGGGTGGTTTACGAATTGATTTTTAAAGAACAAGTCCCTATACACTATTCGCGAATCACGCATCGCGCATTGCGAATATGCGGAAATGCGGATAGTCTATAGCGAGCTTCAATGAGATCGATTTCGCGATAAATTCAAATCAACGTTGCCATGGCTAACCATAGCAACAAAAAAACAAATAAATTTTTCCTTCATTTTTTTCAATCCCCTTTCAAAAACAACACCCATTTTTTTCTCTCTAATAGGTTTATTTGAACATTTTAAAAATAATGGCTTTGGATTTTCGACGGGAATGGGTCAAAAATACCGTGACGCGAGTGTTCGGCCTGAACTCGGACCATTACTTCGAGGACATGATGGCCAGCAACGAAGAGCTGGAAGACAAACTGTCCTGCTACCTCGAGGACGATCTGTTGGACCAGGAACTGGACACTACAAATAATAGATTTTTCTACGTGTACAGGAATTCGTTTGAAAAATTGATCGAGAAGGAAATCTTGGTTCCTCAAATTGGTAAGTGATTTTTTTTTCTTATAAAAAAGAATTTCTTACCTAATTAAGTATTTGAATCAAAATCAAAACCTTATAAGTAATTTTTGGAGTCAAATTTTCAAATTATTGGGGTGTTTGTTTGTCACTCGTAGATACAGTTGCCATAGCGAAAATAAATAAAGATGATGCTATTTTGACTTTTTTTTATAGGCAAGTCTCTGACGTGCAGTGTTGGTAAATCGGTATGTAGTTGAAATTCCCCATACTACGAGCGCAAGCAAAAAAGTCCCTAGATTGGTATAAAAATCCCTAGTTTCAGATTATATTCGATTTCCAGTACGGAGGAATCCCGCATTCGAACCTAAAACTATTTAAAAATATCAACAAGTACCTACATTTATATACAGGGTGTCCCACGGGGGATGGCGTATTAGACGTTAATGGAGAACTAAAAAGCGGATCATTTTGAAAATTTGGCAGCCGGGATAAACGACCATGATCTACCCTTTAAAAATATTTTTGACCATACGGTGTTGCCGCTTCTACTCTAAACTAGTGGCAACATCACTATTTTAAATGGAATACCCTGTATGTGATTGCATATTTGGATTCTACGTAAAATTCTGAGCAGATTTCACGTGATATACCCTATACCTAAGTTCAACTGTTTTGGAAATATTGACAGTTGAAAATTGACTTTTTGCAACTTTGATAGGCTGTAAAACCTGAACGGTTAATTTTAGAGGAAAACCGATTTTACATTCCTATCTCAGATTTTTATAAACTATCATTTGACACCAACTTTGAATTAAATCCATGATTAAAAATTCCAGTTAAATTTAATCTCCGGTTAAGTTCAAAGTTGGTGTCAAATGATAGTTTATCAAAATCTAAGATAGGAATGTGAAATCGGTTTTCCTCTAAAATTAACCAATTAGGTTTTACAGCCTGTCAAAGTTGCAAAAAGTCAATTTTCAACTGTCAATATTTCCGAAACAGTTGAACTTAGATATAGGGTATATCACATGAAATCTGCTCAGAATTTTACGTAGAATCCAAATATGCAATCACATACAGGGTGTTCTATTTAAAATAGCGATGTTGCCACTAGTTTAGAGTAGAAGCGGCGACACCGCATGGTCAAAAATATTTTTAAAGTGTAGATCATGGTCGTTTATCCCGGTTGCCAAATTTTCAAAATGATCCGCTTTTTAGTTCTCCATAAACGTCTAATACGCCATCCACCGTGGGACACCCTGTATACACAAGTAGATGAACCTAAAATCTGAAAAAAAAAATTAGACGACCTTGTGTTCAGTACAAAATATTTACTCCGTATATTTCTCTATTTATACGCGTTAGAAAGAGATATTCGATCTATGCAAGCAACCTGCAATGGAAATTGTTTTTCTTTTCTCTCTCTAACATATTGTAGGTACCTACTAAGGCCCAGTTGTACAATCTCGGTTCAAAACAAAGTTCAACTAAACCCGACTGGTGCTTTCCCATTTAAAATACATAGCTGTCAGCTATTAATCAAATTCTATCAATTTTGACAGCAATATATTTCAAATGGGGAAGTTCAAGTACCAGTCAAGTTCAGCTGAACTCTGTTTTGAACCAAGATTGTACACTTGGCCAAACATAAAACTGGTACGCATTCTCCTATTAGGATATTTGTGTAAATCGACCTTTTTTATCACCTCAACAATGACAAAAAGAGTCAAGTCAGTGTCATATTTAAACCAATCATAACATAAAAATATGTTGCATTTACTTTTGTTCACCTGGACGGCGATTCTCGAATCGTGTGATCCCTGTTCTCATAGGAAAAGTAAGCGTGGTTCTATCAAAATCTATTAGGACGCATTCTCGAAATTAGGGACCGTTCACTTCCTATGAAAGTTGAGAGAATTTTATTCTACTACTTTTTTTGAAGAGAACGTCTGTTCCCGGGAGAACCAAACGTCAAACATGCGCTTTTTGTCAACTCTACAGTCATCATCCATGGTATTTTTTTGTTTGGAAGCTGGGGTTATAGGAAGAATTCTTGTACTGCATGATCTACTAGATGCAGAAGCGCAAGAAGAAAGACCTATAAGGAGATTTTACAGAAGAGAAAATCCTTTTGATTTAACAGATAATAAATTTATAGAACTATTTAGTAAGCAAAGCTTCTTGCTCGAAATTTAAATGATTTAGGTATTTGATACCTTTTATACGGGCTGCAACTAGAACTCCATCATTAAAAACTGAGGTGAAATCGGAGGTAAATTTTCCACTTTGAAGTTTCTCATTTGGCCTTAAAAATTCAATGAGCATTTCTTTTTGAGTATGATTTATAACATCTTGATTTTTCCAAATTCTTTTTCCACATAGGTAAACAAAACAACACGAAAATTGGAAATAGAATGACTAATGATTTGATTTTCAGTAGATAAATAAGGAAAGAATGAGTTCTCGTCCATAGAGCACAAATAAAACAAACTGATTTTCTTTTTTCTCATGACATTCGTCATTTTAACGCACTAAAATTGTGGCTAATTCGACATATTACTGTTGGCAACAACGCATTATGATTTGACAAGTTTTCTCTCATTCTATCATAATCCCATACGTTCGAGAAACCAACTTTGGCACCAAGTGAACGAGCGTGCGATGTGATCTCTCACTTCTCTTAGGGGAACGTTCACTTATACCAAATTGGAGAATCGACTACCTGTGACGTTGACAAAAACGGTTGACTTTCTGTTGTTAAGCCTGACTCACACTAGGCAAATTTAAAAAGTATATATTGCCTGTACCAGTTTTATGTCTGGTCAAGTGTACAACTGGGCCTAAGCGACGGTGTAATTTCATTACGATAATGTTATTTCATATAAATAAAAAGCATAATATGTATAAAAAATGCTAAATTATTTTCCATTGTGCGCCAAAATATTACGGGATTATAAATTAAAAAATCCCTAAATGTGTCATAAATTTCCCTTTTTCCCTTAATTGCTGAAAATGTCCCTAAATCTAGGAAGAAACTCCCTGATATACCATCACTGGCCAGTGCCAGTGGTTCTGAAGCTGCGGAAGGGATTCGGACGTAAATGTGCGATGTTGCCACTGCCACGTTTATTTATAAAAGCGTAAATACTAGTATAGTTTATTTGAAAATGTATTCTTTAACAAGAAAATATTGATAATAAGGAAACGCTAAATATTTTAACGTGGCAATCATGTCTATTGTTATTTATTAACTGATTTCTTCAATTTTGTCTATTAGGTAGGGATTAGACTGAACGACCACTATGGATCATCCTCGACCGAGTAAAAAACAAACAACGTAAAACAAGCGGTTCTTGGTTCCATTACTGCCCGACCATCTTCGGTCGACCAACAGCGACCGGTTGGAAGTTCGAGCCGGTTCGAAATTTTGGTCGACCACGATCTAACGCCGGCAACTACGCATGCGTAATCGAGAAATTTCCCAGAACTCGCAAATAGATGATTGGCAGAAGGCAAGACAAGTTTGTTGATGAAGAAATGAAGAATGTTCAGTATGAATGCCCGACGTGGACAACCGTTATCATCCGGTTCGCCCGAGAACGTTCGAGGAAGATCGATAGTGATCGTTCAGTCTAATGGGGAACCATGAAGCTTACGTCTCACTATTGGCCTGCAGGGTCCTTATTCTTGAAACAGAGGAGCAGCGTTCCCAGGAGAATGAGTGTTCCATCTTTCTCATTGATAGGCAACTGATAATATAAGTAACAAAGACGGAACACTTGTTCTCCTGGGAACGCTGCTCCCCCGTTTCAAGCATAAGGACTCGGGGCTCCCGTAATTTTATCCTCCCATGTTGAAATATCGACTTTTATTGAAATATCCAGTTGTAGCAGCCTGTGGTACGCTTACCTGATATCAACTGCTGGGCTCTGCGCCGAGGGCTGCTATCCTGACTCTTGAGCGGTATGGCCGGCTCAAGTACTCTATGCCATATTCTCCCTTTTCACCAAGTGAGTGTCTTTAACTTAATACTCGAGTCGAATTCAACGCGACTAGCCCCTTAAACCATCGTTTGTCCTATTTACACTGAGTAGATTAATGTTATGGATAAAACTACACACTAATTCACTCGAGAATTCACTATACAGGGTAATTCAAAAGTAAGCGGCAACCTTTCAGGGGCGTCTTCCTTGCATAAAAATAAGACAAAAAGTTCCTATTAACATGGGTCCGGAAATGCTTCCTAAGGGAGCTACGCCCCTTCGAATAGGACACCTGAAAGACGTGTTTTTCTGTATAACTTTGAAACCCTTCACAAATGGATTTTGAAAATTGGTGTATTTTATAAACATTTGATGGCAATTAAGATACTAAATTGAAAATTGAAAAATCTAAATCAGTGTCACATACTGGGGAGGGTGAAAATATCTCTATTTTTTTTTTTACTCGTCAGGTTTTTGCGAAACATACGCAAATCAAAAAATTTTCAAAGTCAATTTTCTCGTAAACGGTACGCTGTATCGAATTGAACCAAGAGTACCTTTTCTGTGTAAAAAACTGTAAACTTTCTGAATTTTCAATCAGAATCGCAAAAACCTGAATAGTAAAAAAAATAGGGATGTTTTAACCCTCACCCTCCCCAGTATGTGACGCCACTGATTAAGATTTTTGAATTTTCAATTTAGTATTTTAATTGCCATCAAATGTTTATAAAATACACCAATTTTCAAAATCCATTTGTGAAGGGTTTCAAAGTTATAGAGAAAAATACGTCTTTCAGGTGTCCTATTTGAAGGGGCGTAACTCCCTTAGGAAGCATTTCCGGACCCATGTTAATAGGAACTTTTTGTCTTATTTTTATGCAAGGAATACGCCCCCGAAAGGTTGCCGCTTACTTTTGAATCACCCTGTATAAAGTTTGTTTCGCCAGGGTTTGTACTTGCCACCAGCATTTGCCTTCCTTGTTTAACAAATAAAAATTGACTGAAATAAATCAATGACGTCAAAAACGTTTGTCGGTTCTTAACCAAAAGTCATTCATTTTAATTTGTTAAAAAATTTGCATGTGTCATATGAATCAATCTACGACAACCCTTTTTTTTCAAGTTTCAAAGTCAAGTATGAACCCTGGTGAAACGGACCTTAGGTACACTGTACAGGGTGGGCCAATTTGGACACTTTCTTATGGAAACACCCTTTATTTTTAGAGATATAAAAAAATGAACCCCCCACTCTGAGGCTCAAATTTCATGAAATTTTGATTGGTGCAAACCGCATTTTGATATCTTAAACCGTTTAGCCGCTAGAGGGCGATTCTCGATTTTGAGCAATAATGTGAAACCATCATAACTTTTTTGTTTATGGAAATTATTGATTTCCGTAAAAACTTCCTTGAAGCACTTTTTTAAGCAGAATTCAGTGACGTTCTCAGTTTTTTTCTAGTTGGTTTCAACGTCGAGATATTGACCAAAGTCTGGTTTTTTTCAATAGGACACCCTATATATTAATAGCTCATTAGAAAGCTCTGCTTTTTCCGATTTCAATGATATAAAGTTCGATAGGTTTATCTCTAACAGTTTTCGAGAAAAAAAATATTTCGGTTTTTTGTCATAAGAAACAATGTGTTGGAAAGAGACCTTTCTCAGTTTCCTTACAGATATGAAGTCCTTTTCTTACACATTGCTTCTTATGAAAAAAACCGAAATAATTTTTTTTCTCGAAAACTGATAGAGATAAACCTATCGAACTTTATATCATTGAAATCAGAAAAAGCAGAGCTTTCCAATGAGCTATTAATATACAGGGTGTCCCACGGTGGATGGCGTATTAGACGTTTATGGAGAACTAAAAAGCGGATCATTTTGAAAATTTGGCAACCGGGATAAACGACCATGATCTACACTTTAAAAATATTTTTGACCATGCGGTGTTGCCGCTTCTACTCTAAACTAGTGGCAACATCACTATTTTAAATGGAACACCCCGTATGTGATTGCATATTTGGATTCTACGTAAAATTCTGAGCAGATTTCATGTGATATACCCTATACCTAAGTTCAACTGTTTTGGAAATATTGACAGTTGAAAATTGACTTTTTGCAACTTTGACAGGCTGTAAAACCTAATTGTTTAATTTTAGAGGAGAACCGATTTCACATTCCTGTCTTAGATTTTGATAAACTATCATTTGACACCAACTTTGAACTTAACCGGAGATTAAATTTAACTGAAATTTCTAATCATGGATTTAATTCAAAGTTGGTGTCAAATGATAGTTTATAAAAATCTAAGATAGGAATGTAAAATCGGTTCTCCTCTAAAATTAACCGTTCAGGTTTTACAGCCTGTCAAAGTTGCAAAAAGTCAATTTTCAACTGTCAATATTTCCAAAACAGTTGAACTTAGGTATAGGGTATATCACATGAAATCTGCTCAGAATTTTACGAAGAATCCAAATATGCAATCACATACGGGGTGTTCCATTTAAAATAGTGATGTTGCCACTAGTTTAGAGTAGAAGCGGCAACACCGCATGGTCAAAAATATTTTTAAAGTGTAGATCATGGTCGTTTATCCCGGTTGCCAAATTTTCAAAATGATCCGCTTTTTAGTTCTCCGTAAACGTCTAATACGCCATCCACCGTGGGACACCCTGTATTGGTTGTCCTATTGAAAAAAACCAGACTTTGGTCAATATCTCGACGTTGGGACCAACTAGAAAAAAACTGAGAACGTCACTGAATTCTGCTTGAAAAAGTGCTTCAAGAAAGTTTTTGCGGAAATCAATAATTTTCATAAACAAAAAAGTTATGATGGTTTCACATTATTGCTCAAAATCGAGAATCGCCCTCTAGCGGCTAAACGGTTTAAGATATCAAAATGTGGTTTGCACCAATCAAAATTTCATGAAATTTGAGCCTCAGAGTGGGGGGTTCATTTTTTTCTATCTCTAAAAATAGAGGGTGTTTCCATAAGAAAGTGTCCAAATTGGCCCACCCTGTACAATGTTCATTCTCACTTTTGTTTTAACTAATCTTCACCACACATTCCATTGCAGGTGCAACGACGTGCCGGCTTGACTAGTCTTCCTGTTCTGGTAGTGTATCTCTAGTGAGTGGAGTTTATCTTTGAATATAAAACTGCAGGAAGGAGCATAACTTCGAATCTGCGCGACCAAAATATGTGGAGGTTGCATATGGCCGACTAGTATTTCCGGTTTGGCAGTGGCGTATATTTATTTAAATATGATTGTCAATATTATAACTCACTCTTTTCTCACTAATCCCAGTGCTTATTATCACTTAAAAATGCCAAAATCTATTAAACATCCACTTGAATGAAAACACAGCGAACCACCAAAACAAATGATGAGTCCATACTTGGAGGCTCAAAATGGCCGTTTCCGTCCCTGCGTTATTTGTAGTGACAGATAGAAAACGCTCCTTCCTGTAGTTTTATATTCAAAGGAGTTTATAGGCTTCGGTCTTCTCCTCGGAGCCTGGCTCAGACATTATGGAGTGGTTGGAGTCGTTGTCACTTTCGGAGCTATTGCCTCCAATTTCTGGTCCACTGCTTTGTGATGCGGCTGAACCGTATTCTGTGTTCGTATCATCCCCTCCATCGTCACCCTCTGATTCTGAGCTTGACTCGTCATTGCAACTTTCGGGGAGTTCCCAATTGGACATCTCTAGTCCCTTGCTCTAGTCTTATCATTTCTTCTGAGGTTACTTCTATAACTTGGCTTCTGTTTCACCTGATGACGTTATTTTCTGCGGCGATAATGTATGTTCTAGGTTCAGGTCCAAAATCCATTATTTTCCCAAACATTTTCATATCGGGTATCTAAACTTTATCATTATTTTTCAAGGTAGAATTTGATCTTGCTGTATGTCGGCATGTCGCTTATTAAAATTCAATGTTTGAACTTCTTTTTCATTGCCTCTGACTTCTTTCAAGTTTCACTTAGGGATAAATCTGTCTTTGTTAGCTGGAATTGAATTCCTAGGTTTTCGACCCATGATCAGTTCTGCTGATGAAAATCCACTCTCTAGTTTTGCTGTTCTATAACTTAACAGTCCTAAGTTTGGGTCTTTGCATTTAAGAATTATTCTTGACTATTTTTACAGCGGATTCCGTCTGCCCATTTGATTAAGGACACCTAGGACTGCTTGTGATGTGACTGGATCCATATGCCTGAGCAAATTGTTTGAATGTGTGGCTAGAAAAACAAGGCCCATTATCTGATCTAATGGTATTTGGTATTCCCTATCTTGACAACATGGGTTTCAGTTTCGTTATGAAATCTACAGCAGTTTCTGAATTTAAGTTGGCAACCTCTATAAATCTTGACAAACAATTGACGGCCACCAAATATTAGGGACATAAAGCTTCCGTATTTTTTGCTCGGTATCCGTATCGGTATCGTACTGCGCATGTGCAGAAGCGATACGGAGGCCGAGATACCGTACGTACAACGTAACGTTACGGCCCTCTCGCGGTATCCGTATCGGTAACGTATCTTGACATTCCTGACGCATGTGTCAAATTTTAAATTAATATAACCTCACTTTTCTTCCGGGTTGATTTAATTAGGCAATTCAAACCACGTGACATTCAAGATGGCGTGGCGGCCACACATGGGCCAAAAAACACAAAAAAATATCTAGTTTCTGTTCGAATTAATAGTTTAGGTACCTAGTCTACAAATATTTTATTAAATAATGAAAATCAAAGTTGTAAGCAAAACTGTATGCAAAATAATTTAAAATACGCATAAAAACATATTCAAAACAAGCTTGCTTGGCCGCCACGCCACATTGAATTTTCCTTTTTGACAGATGGATTGAATTGCCTAATTTGTTTAGTTTATGTTTATACTTTCTTGAGTTTCTTGTGTGTTTAGTGCTTCTCTATCGCAAAAAAAAAATAACAATTTTAAGGTTAGATATAAAAACGCCGGAGTTTTGGGACAAACATTTCCAGGTTATGAGATGCGTTTACGTTTACCGGAACAGGGAGCGCTTTAACAGCCTTTTCGCTTGTCAACGTATCTAGTTGCGTTACGGATACCGATACCGATACCGGCGCATTATTTCAAGTAGCTTTATGTCCCTAATGATTGTTGTTGGCCACGAATAAATCAACTCCGACGATCTGACAAGATAATCTGGCACAGGGGAAGGAATCAATGGTTCAATGGGGTAGTATACTATGTATAAAAATCAGTAAAAAAACTGCTCGACATTATTCTATAGGCTAAATGGTGATGGTATAGTGGGGTACTAAATTATTTTCCAGCATAGTGTCTATAGAATTAGTCAGAGAAAAACAAACTGTAATTTGAATTTACCGCCACAGCGGCGACCAATAGTATTCAAGCCGCTGACCATCTGGCAACACTGCTCAAAATGACAGCTGACTTCAACAGTTCAAGGACGTGTGGTGTCGTGTGAAATGTGACATTGTCACAGACTTGTTTTCGTTGTTTGATTAGTATTTGATGTTTCGTTCTTGACAGTCAATGTCAGTGCAAATTGTGTGTTCTCAAAACCGTGATCTGTTGCCAGATTGGAAAAACTAATTACGTCATGAACTTTTATTTTCACGTAGGGGCGGGGCTAAGAGGAAATTAAAAAAATAAAATTCCAGGCTATTGCGGTTTTAACAAAGCAACTGATTACACTAAATAGTACGATACATCGAGTATATCACTACGTAGTAGTTAAAAATCACTTGTATACTACCCCATTGTTGTATTCCTGTATTGAATGCATGTTAAGCAATTGGTTACAATTTTTTTTATTTGTTTTGAGATTTTGGGCCATCACACCGTTTCATTGGCTAGGCTTAAACATTTCGTCATGCTGAAATGACCCCCTTGTCCAATATTTCCTTGCGTAATGTCGTCGGGATGAATAATCTGTTGTTGCGGGTTACTTAGCTATCCAATAAAACCATCTCTCTTTGATATTAATAGAAAATTTTATCTTCGGTTGGTAAATCCTTAATGTATGGCCAACCATTCTGTATATAAAGTTATTTTTCTTTTGGTTTGCAAAATCTTCCACTTTTTCTATGAGTTTTTTGACGAACAAACTATCCTCTCTGCTCCATGATCACTGGATTTTAGTGAAGCTCTCGATAATACGTCCGGCATTATCATGTCTCTGCCAGGAATATACTGTACATGAAACGGAAATCGCATCAATCTCATCCGGAATCTTTGGGTTCTAGCTGATTGTTTGCTTCCTAGAAGTTCCACTAGGGCTTTGTGGTCAATCAGGAGCATAAATGTTTGACCAAGAAGGTATTGGGCGAATTTTTCGCAGGCATATCGTTTTTCTGTGTCGGACATTGTCCTGGATGCATAGCCGATAGGTTTCCAGACATCTTTATCCATTTTTTCCAGGACTGCTCCTAATTCATATGAACTGGCGTCCGCTATGACTCTTTTTGGACATCCTGGAGCAAAATGTGCTAAAATTAGAGCTGTCTTAAGAGCTTTTTCTAGGCTTTCAAATGCTCGTTGTTGCGGCTCTGCCCACATAAATTTGCTGTTTTTTTGTAACAGTTGTTGTCTCATGGGGTCGGACATTTCCGCTAATCCTGATGGAAGGAATTTAGTGTATGAAGCCCATCAGTCTTCTAACTCCGCTTATATCGTTGGGGGGTTGCATGTCTAAAATGGCTCGAATTTTCTCATCGATTTCAATTCCTGAACCTGGAACGCTATGGCCTAGAAATGTCACTTCTTTCTTGGAAAATTCGCATTTGTTTCTATTTAGTTTATATATATATATTTTTTTTTTTGGAAACGTGTTAGCACGGCCTTCAAACGAAAGTCTTGTTCATCCTTGTTCTTACCATCTGCTACATTGACTACTCCCTTTAATTCTTCCAAAATCTATAACATTTGTCTTTGATACCTTTCTGATGCCGAAGTGATTCCCATCGGCAAGCGTTTAAATGCATGGCGACCAAATGGCGTTATAAATGTTGTTATCAGTTGCGATTCCTTATCCAGTGGAATGTGTTAGAATCCAGATTTGACGTCTAGCTTGCTAAAATACTGAGAGCCTGCCTCAATTTGGGACAATGCTTCTTCAACATCCGGTAATACTAATCTTTCTTGTTCCGCATTTTTTTTTAAAACTGTATAGTCTACGCATGTTCTGACAATGCCATCTGGCATCATTTGGGCACTACCACCATTGGTGCACACCAAGGGGTTGGCTCTTTAACCTTGTATACAATTGATCGGCTTTCTAAGATGTTCAAATGTTCTTTCGTAGCTTCTCGCAAATGGATAGGAATTCTACGTGGCGAGAAGGAGCAGAGTCCTGAGCAATTACATCATTAATTCTTCGCCGGTCCTGATCACGTCCGACGAAGCCTCTTTCACTTCTTGAACTGCCACACTTTACCGCCCAGTGTCCTGTTTCTCCGCATCTGTTGCATTCATCCTTTCTTGCAGGACAATCAACGAATGTGTGTCTTGGAGTTCTTCCACATTGTCAGCAATCTTTTGCCTCGGTGTTTGATTTTGGGTTTTTCTCATAATTTGAGTTGCTCCTACTGCATGATTTTGGGCGCGCCCCCCTGAACGTAGTCAACGTCTAGTCCAGCTTTTCTTCGACAGTTGGATTGGAAGTAGGAAGATTGGCTGTCACTGTTGCTTGTGCAATGCTTCGGCCAATCTGGCATGCCTTACCACATCTTCCAATGTGTCATCTGGGCGTGCTTGTAGCTGTACTGATAATTTATTATCCTTTCATCTTGCTATTATTCCTAATTTAATCATTTCTTTCTCTAAATTGTCCCATTCACAATTTTGGGCCATAGAGGTGAGATCTGTTATAAAAGAGTCGTATACAAGATTTTTCTTTTGGATAAATAACTTGTCAAATTTTGATATTACAGTGTTGAAATCTGCTTGTTGTGTTTGTGTTAAATGAAATGGTTTTAAGGGTTTCTCAGCTTTTGTGCCTAACAAACTGATCAGATAGTCAACTTGCTGTTCTGATGAATGATTACTAATGACTGTTCTTTTGTATCTATTAAATGAATTTGTCCAGTCTTCCCAGTCCTCAGCTTGAAAAGAGAGAAAATGAGATGGAAAGGGAATTGTGGCCTGCTGCATAATCACCGGTGCCGAAGCTGTGTTTCCTGCATTTAGTAATTGCTCCTGCTGTAATCTCAATAACTGATTTATTAAGTCTGTCTGATTAAATTCGTCCGCACTCAATCTGATAGCATTTTCCTGTTCATTAGCCATGATTGAAAAATGTGAAGAGAAGACAAAATCAACAAAACAATCCAAAAAGTCTACTTTCTTTAAAAGAAAAAAAATATATCTCACAGTCTACCGATGTTGTAGTGTATCTGCCAACATCGAAGCTACCGGCCCGTCGCATTCACCCACCTGGCTGGGTTCTGCGTTTTGCAGGCCGCCAAGGTCTTCACCGTTTTCACACTAAAAATCCGCACTCACTGGGAGCACTTTACTAAAGTAGCTAGAGTCCATAGGTCACTAATTGAATGGAAATTATTTTCACCGGTACTTTTCGCCTGAAACACGAAAAAAATAACCGCTGTCACCATGTAGCAGCCTGTGGTACGCTTACCTGATATCAACTACTGCCCTTGCGCCGAGGGCTGCTATCCCAATTTTCGAGCGGCGTTGCCGGCTCAAGTATTCTATGCCAAACCAGTGGCGGTGGTTTGGTCATTGTCGATTTTCGTGTACGAGTTGCAATACGATCACACTTCCAAAAAGTTCCGCACGCAGCTGGGTCAGGGTTGCCAGATTTCAATTTTGAAAAAGCGGGACAGCGAATACAAAAAAATGTCGCCAAAAAAAGAAAACAATATAGGTCCCCTCCCCCCATGGGGATTTTTTTTTTACATTTAATAGCTTTGTTCCAACACGTCAAGAAACCGTAAAAGGTACCGTCACGAGTCTGAGCAAAGCCAACAATGTGTGCGTAAAATTCGAAATTCGTATACAGAGTGGTTTCTAAACCGTTTATGGAGCGGTTTTTGACGTGTTGGAACAAACCTAATATGTCCTTGCCCTTGGTACTTTTTGAATACAATAGGTCTATTCCAACACGTCAAAAACCGTCCCATGAACGGTTTGGTAACCACTCTGTATACGAATTTTGGATTTTACGAACAAATTTCAGGGTTTGCGCAGAATTGTGACGGTACCCTGCTGTGTTGGATCAAAGCTGTTGTCAAATCCTAACTCACAAATGAAATCCCCCGCTAACATTGCTAGAAAGAGGAGGTATAATATAATGATATTATGGTCTAGAAAGAAAAAGAACATCGTTTTATGGTCGGCACTTGTCGGTGTCGACCGAACTAAAATGTTTGAAAGTAGACAACCCACAATTTCTCTACAGCCGTTCGGCGTTGATCAAGAAGGGAAATGCAGCCTAAAAGGGTGTTGTTGGCCAGAAATCAGGATATATTACCTCACATTTTTGAAAAGTGGGACATTTGGCTTTCAATTCGTGAATCGGGACATTTCGGAAATATTTTTAAAAATCGGGACTGTCCCGCCTAAATCGGGACGTCTGGCAACCCTGCAGCTGGGTATTTTATGAATGAAATCAGCCATTTTTTTTTTTACAAATGCATTCCCCTCAACGATGCCCCGTAGCTTAAGAATCGTTGGCCAGACATTATGTTCTTTATTTATAACTAGCTGACCCGGCGAACTTCGAATTGAATTCAGTTTTTTTCGATGGCGAATTTGGCTTTGGTTGAAGAAAATTAATGTTTACTCTCTAGATTAGAAGTCACCTAAAATTCAAATTTTACATCATCCCTTTTTAGGCAGCTTGTGGGCATTATTCTTGTAAAGTGTACCACCAAATAAATAAACAGAGGCACAGGAATGTTCAAAGAATGTAAAGAAAACTAAAAAAATCTCCAGCGCAGCCCTGTTTCACTCTATCTGCACTGCACTACTCCATGTGTTCTACTCTATCTGCACTATTCTATCTGATCTACTCTTTCTGCACCACTCTATCTGATCGGAATAGTGGAATAGTTCTGTTCGGAATAGCTCCAGTTCCTGAGCAGCATTGTTCTGCTGTATCTGCAATGAAATTACCGCGCAACGGCGAGCTGCGTTCTAGGTATCAGATATGGCGCCGTATACAAAATGGTTTGCAATGCAAATGAGGCGGTAAACTTGGTATCAGTTATAAGAGATGGCGCCGTATGCGGGCTTAATGAAGTTTTTTCATAAATAAGTAATTTTGTTTTTTGTTTTTTTTTGATTTTTTCGATTTATTATGTTAGTAGGGACAAAGAAAAATCCAATAAAGCAAAAATCATAAAAATCAGTCCAGCCTTTCTCGAGGAGGCGTTGAAACGCAGATTTCTACTAATTTGGGGGTAGTTTTTCTATGAAATTAAATAGGAATCTTTTTTTTGTCATAAATCAGCGAATTGTACCTATTCGCGATCTTGAATTTTAGTTTTTCTGAAATTCCTGTAAAGAAAGAAAGCCTCCATGACACTCCATGAGGCTGTATGAAAAAAATACTTATGTCTACTACTTGTCTAATCAGGGCCGTATCTAGGGGGAGGGTTTTGGGGGTTCAGACCCCCCCAAAAAATAATAGAATTCAAAAAATTTAACTTAAAAACAAACAACACTTATTAAATACTTATTAATTTTTTTTTATTTTTATTACTAGTGTAACATTTTTTTTTTGTCAGTTTGTCTAACCCCCCCCAAAATGTTGGTCTAGATACGGCCCTGTGTCTAATACTAAAAAATTTATGTCGATTCTCTCTTTTCGGGTCTGGATGTTTTGTTTCCTTGAAATATCTTCAAAAAAAAAACTTCCATAGTCTGGGTTAAAAAATAGAGAAAATTTAAAATCCAGTATCTACCTAATAGGAAAAGTGAGTTTTTCCACAAATTTTGTCTGAATTTTTCATGAATTTAATTTCTTAAATTAAAATTGCTCACTTTGCATTACAAGTTCAATATTTTTTTGAAGGCAAATTTAACATTTTGAAATTAAAACTTGTATTGTTATTTTAGTACAAAAAATCCCCATACAAAAAGAAGTCGTTGATGAGGTCTTGGAAAAACCCAAAAAGAAAAAAGGCGGAAAAGAAAAACCCAAAAAAGGAAAAAAAGGCAAAAAAACTCCTGAAGCTATTGGCGAAAATGGTAAAAAATTCTTGGCTCTAATATGTAAAAATTAATTTTTATAAATTAACTAATCATTAAGATCCAAAACCAGAAGAAAAAATCCTCGAAGAACAAGTGCCAGAACAGCGAGTGGAATCAGTTCAAGAAACTGCCGTACAAGATTTGCCTGGCACTGAAACCCCTTTAACTGAAACTGATGAAGCTTCTACCTTACCATCTGCTGATGTTACCGATGTAGAGACATCAGATGTAGAAGATGCAGGTAAAAGAATTTCATCTAAAAGCTTACAAAACTGTTCATAGAGATCAACCCAAGTCCCAAGGCATCATGCTTTTTGGAGCAAAAAATAATATTCTACAAGCGAAGTTAGAAGAGGACTCGGAAAAGTGATTTTTCGAGGTCATTGCATTGGTCTTCTGAGTAATGAAAAATTTATTCTCTGCCTCAGGACTTGGGTGGGTGTCTCTGTGACGGATTTGGGGTATTGGTAGCAACCTATTTTTTTTTTATAATTTGAAGCTGGTAAGGGCAAAAAGAAGAAGAAAGGGAAAAAGGACAAGAAGCATAAAGGGAAAAAGAAGACAGTGGAAGGTAACAAATGTGAAAATAAATAAAATATGTGTGTAATAAAAAAAATCTATAAAAATATTCTAGAAGCCGTAAAAGAAGAAGAACTCGAAGAGGAAACAGATGAAGTCATTTATGTCCCAGTAATAAGTTTGCCTTGAAAAATTCTACTTTAAAAAAGTAATAAATACTCCTTTCAGAAAATCATCCAAAGATTAGTAACAGACTACAGCCTCACTGGCGGGTTTGATTGGATATCGGAAGGCACAGTAAACACTGATATAAAGTTTGTCTATTTTTTCCGACGGACTGAAGTGGGGATTCCAAATTTTGACGATATGGAAGACGCAAACATTGAATTGCCCAAGTACATCATTATTGGCTCGGTGCCTAGAAATTTCATACAGAACGTTACGTTTTTGACCAGAGAGGTAAAATAATTTAGAATTGACGTAACATTTCTTCAATACAATTTATCCTGGTTAGTTGTTCATGCGGTTGTTCAGGTCCACTTTCATGGAACCGATGCTGAGAAAAGGCAAAGAGGAGGGATTCGACGAGGAGAATCCTGACGAAGGCTTTAAGCGAAGGTCTATGAAGGTAGCGAATGAGGCTAAAAAACAAATGGAACGTTTTTCGGTTCATGCCTCAATTGCAGTCTCTGATGATGAAAAGTCGAATACGCCACTGAAAGACGAATTGTTATGTGAGATCGGTGCTTTTGGAACCACCCTGCAATGGTAAGAATTATTATTTTTTATTCAAGTCTGTCTGTAGGAGTGTAGAATCAAAAGGAAGGATGAATGTCACTGCTGATGAATTGGCATTTTATATTTGATCTAATCAGAATTGGAACTAAGTATAGAAAAATTTGTAGTTCACTTGTTATTTTGTTTTACACCAATCATGGCGTTGTGGTAGTTGGCAGTAATACCAATCTTGTTTTCTGATTTGGTAGGCTCGCTTGTGTGGCACTGACGAGAACTATCACCAACCAGTCTGTAGCTGGCAAAGCATCCAACGAATAAGCACTAGGTTTTTTCTCTTCATTATGTTGTGTTACAAAGATCAATGAAAGGTACAGATCCTTTCACCAGGGTTCATACTTGACCTTGAAACTTGAAAAAAAGGGTTGTCGTAGATTAATTCATATGACACTGTAATGATCCAGAAATTAGACCCGTAAATCACAATGTCTTAACTGTAAAAATTAAATAATAATCAAGAACTGAATTTCCGGTATTTCCAAATCAGTATCGATAAATTAAAAATGAAATAAATTAACGCTAACGTAATTCGACACCCAGCCTATGTCATCATCTAAATTAAATTCTTAAAAATAATAAAAACGAGGACAGGGTGATGTCATCCTAATACCCGATCAATGAACTTTTTTTCTAGCGAGGCCATCATGTTAATTGAATCGAATGATTTATGGCATTCTTGAACCACTGTATTCGACCCCGATAAATCAGTATATTGCGACATAAGTATTCGATTTTTTTTAACTTAAAATGATAAAAGTTTCAAGGAAATTGCATCATTATTTTTAATAATATTTAGGTAGGCCAATGGGATTGTCTGATTGATCGTCAAACGACCGCCTATTGACGATTTTGGGGGATAATTGATAATACTTTGCGGGGGGATCGATTTAATATAAATACCGTGGTTTTAGAAGTGGAAGGCAGTTGTCAGTTGAGAGATAAGTTCGCAGTCCTGTCCAGTTTGAGTTAAAATCTACAGTACCTAAAGTGTCAGTCCAGAAAGTTTCTTGTATTGCCTCGGTAACAGTCTTTGAAAAAGTAGCGGACAAATTTTGAAAGGAAGATCTATTAAATTCGTCAACATTTATGTGCGTGCTAGCTAAAAATTTTGAGTAATTAATTAAGTAATTTTACGTGTGCAAAGTTTAATGTAAGTACTTTACAGCCAATTTCTTAATAGAGAATTAAAAGTAACTTTAGCTAAATAGACTTTTAGGATAGGATTTTTCCACTTCAAATGGAGCTTTAAATTTAAAGTTTACTTTAAGTTGATTATGAAATTGGCCGTTAGTGTTTAATAATTTTCTGACTTTTATCAATGATTCTGAATGATAAGAAGTGAATTAACAAATGACTTTCAATGCCTAAAAACTTGAGTGATTCTCCTAGTAAAACTTATGACTTTATAAAAGATGAATGACTATAAAGTGAAATATCAATGGAACATTATTGCATAACTTAAATTGCCTTCAGATATAATGACATTCTAATTTAATTACGCAAGAAAAATATGAAGGGAACTTATAATGCATTTAACAATATACAATTTTGATTTGGAATAATGAATTAAACAGTTGGATTTATTAGCTAGGCTAGGAATCCGAGAATAGAATTGTTCTGATTAAATAATAGCTATTTATATAGCAAGTACATAAAGTAAGGATTTATTGTACGAATAATTTTATGGCCGAGCGAGCTTGCGGGCGAGGCTATTAAATAATGAGTCAATAAAGCCTGTTTATGTAAGCGTTATATACATTATTTTATGTACGATTGCGACTGGTTTTTGTTAAAAATTGAAAAAAATTAATGAAAAAAGTAAAATTCGCGTAGGTATACCTGTTTTACCTTGGCAGGTTGTCAGGACCTGTTTCACCTTGGCAGGTTATCAGGACCTGTTTCACCTTGTCAGGTAGTCTAGGTAGGCAATAAAGTAGCACTTTATTTTACTAGTAAAATAAAGTAGCACATTATTTTACTAGTACAATAAAGTGCTACTTTATTGACGCAAAACTGTTCTATAAATAGCACTTTATAGGTCAATCGGACATAATAGTTATTTATGTATCAAGGGTACTAAGTAGATGATTATGCCCTGAGGGCGACAGTCTTACAAAGCCGAGGGCATCTGGCCAGAGGGTTCGTAAGTCGCCCGAGGGTATATATATCTATTAGTACCCGTGGTGCATACAAACTTTTATGTCATACCAGTTGGTTGTGAATAATAAATACCTGGGAAAAAAATGTCACTTCGCAAATTGTCATCAATGTGCAAACATCATCATTTTTTGACAAAAATAATATGTTTATAAGCGTAAATTTATATTTTGTCAATAAAGAATAAGTTAATTGAAAACTTGTTTTTTGCGTCTTTATGCCCGCGCGGGCCATAAAGTAATGAATTATGTAGATGGTATCTAAGGTATAAAAACACAATAATGTATTGGTATGACATAATAGCTATTTATGTACCAAGGGGATTATGTAGATTATAATGCCCGAAGGCGAAACTAGCCCGAGGGCCTATGGCCCGAGGGATATATTTCGCCTAAAGGGCATTATAATCTTGAAATCCCCGTGGTGCATACAATGCTTTATTTTCTACTCAACACAATGTTTTTTCATCAATTTTTTATTAACAAAATCAGTTAAACTTGTGTGACAGAATATTGTTTTGTATTTTGACATGAACCTGTACCTGTGACCTGTACCTGTACCTGCGACCTGTACATAGAAACGAAATAAATTAATATATCTATAAACATCTCATAAGGCAAGGCAACGGTGGTGGTCCTGTGGGTTAACGCGCTGGACTACATGGGAAACATTGATGGTAGACCGGGTTCGAATCCTGGCTAGACCGAAAATTATTTTCAGTCAGACATTTAGTGGCTGCCTAGGGTAAAGTGCAAATTAATAGAACAACAACAACAAAAACACCTTAAGGTATTATAAGCGGGCGTTATAGATCATAACGCCCGCAAAAGCGGGCGTTATGGATCAGGTTGTTATAGGTGTGTTAACGTATTTCGTTTCCTAGGTATTATGGATCTATAATAGGAAAGTAGAAAATAAATTATTGTATGCACCACGGGTACTAATAGATATATATACCCTCGGGCGACTTACGAACCCTCGGGCCAGAGGCCCTCGGCTTTGTAAGACTGTCGCCCTCAGGGCATAATCATCTACTTAGTACCCTTGATACATAAATAACTCTAATAGAATAGAAAATTTTGAAAAGAAACTTGATGTTCATGAAATAGAATTGTCTTAAAATATTGGAAAGTTGTTAAAGGAAACTTATAATAGAATTTGTTCTGATTAAATAAACTATTAAATGGAATAGGTAATTTTGAAAAGAAACTTGATGTTCATGAAATAGAATTGTCTTAAAATATTGGAAAGTTGTTAAAGGAAACTTATAATAGAATTTGTTCTGATTAAATAAACTATTAAATGGAATAGGTAATTTTGAAAAGAAACTTGATGTTCATGAAATAGAATTGTCTTAAAATATTGGAAAGTTGTTAAAGGAACTTATTGTTCATGAAATTAATTTTGAATTATGGATTTCATGTAGAAATTATTGTAAGGTTTTATAAAAATAAGATAGTAATACCCATATTAATAAACAAATAGGTAATTATTTTGGGTTTTTCATAAGCAGTCAGTAAAGGACTTAGAAATTTTAAAAAATTTATATAATTAGGTGAAGGGTATTTTATTAGGAATGAATCGGAAGTGTTGAAATGAATTAACTTATAGGTTATTAGGAATAGTAGAAATAGGGCGTCTCTTATTAGTAGGGATATTTCAGTGGTCCGCATAGAGAAACAGACTAAAAAGAGAGTAGCGAATTAAACGAGAGAGATCGGCACCACTGTATCCCTGTAGCGCCTCCGTGAGCTACAGGATGAACTAAACTTGTGGGATGCATGGCGGGAAATTTAAATTGGTACTGAAGATTATTTGGTTTTAATGGAAATTTTTAGGGAAAAAAAACAATACCTAATTCTTTATCAAGCTAGTTTTATTGAAAAAATTATTAGCGGCATTTTTCAAGCAATAATGAAATAAATAATAACTCTTAAAATATAAATAATATACACAAACTCTGAATTCTTCAAGTAGTAATGAAATAAAACAATAACTCTTATAATACGAATAATATCAACAATAGTAATGAAATTAATAATAAATACCTCTCCAAATACAAAAAATATGTGATAGAAAACGAAAACATTGAATTATCCTCAGTCTGAAAATAATAAAAATAAAACAAGTAATAAGTATAATGTAATTATTTATGCAACATAAAAAAATACAACACTGACCTGACACACATATGAGAGCTCTCGGAAGCCCTTTGTTTACATTTCTTATATTACAATTGTTGACTTGATAATTAATGGAAAAATAGAAAATTATTTTTTTAAATATTTTTCCTAGAAGTGAACTGAGGTTATGTTTATCTACGTAAACATCAGCATGCGTCAGTTAATATGGAAATATCTACCGTCCTGTTTCCTTCTTCTTCTTCTGTAGTGCTTCAATGTTGCTAGAATGACACAGAAACGAGCACGTAGGTCGAATCCCGACGCGATAAATAAAGGGACAACTTTGCGACGTCTGCGTTGCGCTACAGGCATAAAGGAATGCGGTGCCGATCTCTCTCGTTTAATTCGCTACTCTCTTTTTAGTCTGTTTCTCTATGGTGGTCCGTAATAATATCATTTTGAACGGATGTGAAGTAATTGAATTAGAAAAATAGATGAGGCTGTCAGAATTGGAAGATATTTGGCTGATTAAAAATTTTGGTTTTATGAATAATAAAATATAATTTAGTACACTTCAATTGTTTGTTTCTCTCTCTTGCAAATAGACCCTTCCACAGATTTTAGGTAGCAGCTCCAAGTAAATAAATACCATCAATATACCGCTCGCCATTTACCATCTAACTAATTACATAGAGTATTGTTTGCCTAGCGGATCTGAGTCTACGGAAGGAATTCGGACGTAAATGTGCCATGTTGTCACGTTTAATTATTAAAAAGCGAAAATACCAGGCATGAAGTATAGTTCATTTGAAAATCCATTTTTTAATAACAAAATATAGATACCAATAAAACGCTAAATATTTCAACGTGGTTGTTAGATCTATTCTTATTCTAATAACTGATTTCTTCAATTTTGTCCATTGTAAAAAATAAACATTTTCTAAAGATACCATCAATTTTTGACAATTTGGCAAGCATCCGGCCTGGATGAACCTGATTGGTGGAGTTTTTGGCAGGATGGCCATTGCCACGGGGAACCATGTCGTTGTCAATGGGCTAACGTCACCTTACGTCTCGCTATTGGCCAGGGCTTCCGTCATTGTATCCTCCCATCTTGGAATATCGATTTATATTGAAATATCCAGTGGCGGGGGTTTGGTCATTTTCGATTTTCGTGTAGGAGTTGCAATACGATAACACTTCCAAAAAATTCCGCACGCAGCTGGGTATTTTATGAATGAAATCAGCCATTTTTTTTTTTACAACTGCATTCCCCTAACCGTTGCCCCGTAGACACAGAGTCGCTGGGCAGACATTACTTGGGGCGTTTTGCTACAACACATTCAATTTTTTTGACAAATTAAAATCAATGACTTCAATTTCACTAATTGGTTCTTTATTGGAACCAACTCTTCGTTCTCCGAGATAACTCAGTACAACTGAGTTTAATCGGTATATTGACCTCTCTTTACAGTCTTAGGTCCAGTTTTCATCTTGAGATAAACTTGCTGGTAACTATCTGCAAGATAAATTTACTGTTCTATAATTCTATTGGTCAGCGGAAAACTGGCCGACTAATGGAATTACATATTGTGTTTTTATCCCTTAGATTGCATACCTGACAGTTTATCACAAGGTAAATGAACCGGCCCTTAAGGTAAACTATTGTGTGGCAAGTGTTTCTTTGATTATCCTTAGAGCCCGTGGCAAGTTAACACCTTGTTGACTATTTGGATGGCACATATCTTTATCATATTGAACGCTGGGTTGAGTGGTTTTGTGTGAAGAAGTTCTAGTTAAGACCGATTTCCGCGTGATTCTTAGTTTGAATATTTACTCCGAATAACTTTTCCGAACTAAAATAATTCAAGAATGATTATTAAGGGTATGCGAGCACGTTGAAGACGATATAGATTTACCAATGGTTGACTTGTCAGAAATTCTTAAAGCTGATAAAACAAACGAAGAGCTTATTCGCGATCCCGTAGTAGTTGAAGCATTGGAGGATGCTGTCATGGGCTGGGAAAAGCATATTATTAAAGTCATTGATAGCTATTTGGCAAAGGTAATTTTTTCTTGGCACAATTCAAAAAGTGATATGCATAATTCTGCACTTCTCAGACTCCTATTGGTAATGGTCCATTACCCGAATTTGATTATTGGCATGAGAGAGAAGCCGCATTTAGCGCTATAGTAGAACAATTAAAGAAGCCCACCCTAGTCCACATAAGTACCCTATTATCTATGGCCCATTCTGATATTGTAGAAGCTTTTATGCATTATCAAATTGAACTGAAACAATACTATGCCGAAGCAAGGGATAATGTTAAATTTTTGTCTACAATCAAAAGACATTTGAAGGTATTAGTTCCACGGCTAATTTAATAAACATCTGAAATAAATTAATTTTTTTCCAGATTATAGACGGAAGTTATGATTTCCGGAAAGTTAAAGATAGTATACCGGATTTAATGGAAGGATTGCACTTGATTTGGGTGTTGTCAAGGTACTACGACACCGATGAAGTTATGGTACCTTTTATGGAAAGAATCGTTTGGTGTTTGCTAGAAAAAGTTCGGAAGGTTTTAGATAGCAAATATATTTTCAGGTAATACCTATGATGCGATATGAATAATGTCAACAAACCTAGTAATACTTTTCAGGAAGGTTATAAGTGACGTAAAAAAGATAACTTTAGATGCGGCAGATATGCTGGATATTTGGAAAGCGTCCTACATGGCAACGCGGCAAAAAATTGAGGATTCTGGTAAGGGGCAGCGGTGGGAATTTGATAAAAACAAGTTGTTTGCCGCCTCGGATTATATGGCCAAGGTTTGCAGGGATATTCATAAATTTGCTATGGTAAGTTACAAATATTTGAAAAATGGTGTTTTTTTGGGCATTTTTATTGCCAGACAATAGATTAGTAGATTTGTGCACTTAATATTTGTACTTGAAACTTTTTATTCTGGAAAATAATCTGATAAGATTCTATTCACACCATGAAGAACATTCAGTTTGTGTTTGTAAAATATATTTTTTTTTTCCTCTTAGACTGTCGGTCATTTCAAAAATATTTTCGGAGCAGAACTAAGAGCAATCGTGAGCGATCCGCAAACCATCGATAACGTAGCGAAACGAGTCGATAGATTATCAATTCAAATCGAAAATATAGACTTCGACATTTTCGACCCAAACTGCAAAGAAAATTGGGACGCCGTATTGTCCAATCATGACAAAGAAGTCAGAAAACTTGAACTGGAGGGTGTCAATTTCATCGATCAGAGTTTCAAAATGATTCGGTAAGTAGCCACATAATTCGGTTTGTTCGAGGGAAAATTTAAAATATCCACGGCCTGATCTGGGTTTTAATCAGAACAGTTCACACAAATCTTCTTCCGATATTTGGTGTCTAAGTCTAGATAGTGAAAATTATGTGATCACTAACATACTTGAAGGGATTGAAAGGGCTTATTCAGTGACCTATCTGACGTAAAAAGACCTTCTCTTTTTTTTTACCTTTTAGAACCAGAAAAGTACACACATAATTGTTAAATATTTATGTTTAAACTAAAACAAAAATTAACAGTAAAGGAATAACAGCGAACCAACCCTAACTAAAAAAATAGAAAATAATTTAGATAAAAGCTGAAGGCACAGATTTACAAAACAGTGGTTACTTCAACAGATGTTGAAAATTGCCACCATAGACCTCCTGACAAATAAATATTCTATGACTCTCTGATATTATAAAGCATCTGTGGCGTTATTCTTGACCAAACATCTGTATTTTGTTCATCTCATGAGCCAAGAGCGGGTTTATTCACCTGAGACTTAACTTATCCCCAAAAAAAAAAATCTAGAGGCGTGAGGTCTGGCGATCGAGCTGGCCATTCTAGGACGACGCGTGCGTCCCTCCCAGAAAACATGGCTTACGTCACTCTGGTGACTCTGGTACCTACAGTGCTACAGTTTTGGGTGTTAGCTCTTACATGTTAAAAAAATAACTCTCGGTACTGAAACAGATATTCCGCAAATAGTTATGATTCCCTGGGAATCTTTCTGGCAAAATTCGAGTCTTATCACTTATCAGGATCATTGCCTGTATTAGTTCGTGTATAATTTTCACTTATGGGTGTTTATGGTTTTTCAAAATTCTTTTGACAGAAGTATGGGTTTGTTTGGGTTAAGATTCAACAACCCATTCAGCTAACACCTGGACTTTCACATCTTCCATAATTTTTGACTTCCCAGATCTTAGAATGACTTTCTGCCTAGGTACCTGTTTCTTGAAATTAGTTTTCGTAAAAAAATTCTGCCTATTTTGCGTTCCGGATAGCATTCATTGAGCATACGAACAGCAGCATGGTGATTTCGGTTAGCTTCGCTAAAAATAATGACCGCTTCAAATTTATCTTGCAAAAGACGGCTCCGGTTCAAAAGAGCGATATTTGATATAGCGACATCAATAATGCGATATATTGTTAAAGCGATATATCAGAATAGCGACATTTAAAACAGTGACATATTAAAATAGCGACATTCAAAATAGAGACATTCAAAACAGCGACATTCAAAACACCGACATTTACAACGGCGACCTCTAAGCAAAAGAGGGACATATCAAATTGAATCAATAATAATAAAAAAAAGCAGACTTACCCAAACTAACCCAAACTAACCCCTTCCGCCTAGTGCGATCTAGTCCTCTTAAGTTAGCATTTTATTTGAAAAAGAAAGAGCATTCAAGACACGCTACGCTATAAGTAAATTAATTTTGTTTTGTTAAATAAAATGCCTACGAGAACTAGATCGCACTAGGCGAACGGGGTATTTTGGGTTAGTTTGAGTAAGTCTGCATTGCGGCATCAATTTGAACCAATAATAATCAAGGAAATGCAAACTTGCTGGAAGTAACCCAAAATAACCCGTCCGCCTAATGTGATCTAGTCCTCGTAAGTTAGCATTCATTTCATTTAAAAAATAAAGCGTGCTCAAGGGATGCTACGCTTATAACTAAGTCAACTTTGTTTTTTGTAAATACAATACTAACTTACGCGGACTAAAGCGCACTAGGCGGACGGGTTATTTTGGATTAGTTTGAGATACTCTGCATTTTCTTGATTATTATTGATTCAAATTGATGTGTCGCTCTTTTCTTTAGATGTCGCTGTTTTAACTGTCGCTTTTCTGATATGCTGCTGTTCTGTTTAGATGTCGCTCTTTTAATATGTCGTTCTTTCGATATGTCACTGTTTTGCTTAGATGCCGCCGTTTCAGATGTCGTTCTTTTGATAAATCGCTCTTTTTAAATGTCGCTGTTTTGATATGTCGCTCTTTTGTCGCTGAAATAAGACCGCCGTTTTGAATATTGGCCTTTTGAACCGGAGCCGTAAAGAACGAGCCATTTTAGTCAATTTTGAGCTAAGAAAAATTTCTGTCAATCCAAAATACAGATATTTAGGAAGTATGACAGGAACAGCAACAATAAATAATGACATCAATGTGGTGTAGCAGGTGTAGTCATAATGTAGAGACCGATTTTATTGGTTCTTATTTGAAAAATACTTATCCAAATGCTGTCAATTTTATGTCACAACGTACCTACTATTTAGCTCCCTAATACTAACCTGTAAAAAAATTGGGAGAAACCTGTTCACGGCTCACGCGACCTCTGTTTATGTACTCAGAAGTGAGGACTTTATTAGAGAAAATTTTTTGACAGCTCTAACAGCCAGTAAATTTTGTTATTTATTGTCATGTGACACAAATCACCCAATCATGTTAACATTATACTGAAAACAGCCCTAGGGTTGTTTTCACTCTATGAAATTGCTGTCAAAAAAAAAATTTCTACGAGCGTACAGGAAATAACTCTTCCCGCACTATTTGCTGTGCGGGAAGCCAAACCAATAATATCTAAATTACAATGATTCCTTAAAGTTTATATCCTAGCCAACACCTTTCTAATCTATACTAATAAAAGAACGGTAGTTAGTCATCAACTATAAACGCACAGGCCAAACTACTTGACCTACAGTTATGAAACTTGGATGACGTATTGGGTTTATGACGTAAGCTCTTACTAAAAAAGGATTTTTGAAAATTTCACTCTTAAGGGGGTTAAAATAGGGGTTGAAACATTAAAGAGGATTTCTGTATCTCGGAAACGGGAAGCCGCAAAGATCTGAAAATTGGCATATAGATTCTACCAACAAAATAAGTGAACACGTATTTCAGGGTTTTTTGAAATTTTAACTGGGCGCAGAAAAATAGGGGTAATTTGATGTCTAAAGGGGGTGAAGGGATTTTCTTTATCTCGGAAACGAAAGGTCACAGATGTTTAAAAATTGATATGTAGACTCTACTAATAAAAAAATAGGACCCTTGTTTCGGCATTTTTCTATTACCTCCCCTATTACCCCCCTATGTCCCCCATCATCATAAAAAAAAATGAGCCCAAAAATATGTAGTCCCGAGTACATCGACCTTAAAATTTTGTGACTCATGTACAGGGTGCTGCAATTTGGAGTGTTTTAATAGGAAAAACACACTTCCCAACCAGATAGAGGAAAATTGACAAAGATGTCATGGGATCGATTTTCGAGAAACGTCGATTGTCAAAAACCGTATCGCGATATCTTCAATGGTACCATTAATACAGGGCGATTATCGATTTTCCCCTATTATGAAAAATGGCTACAAGTTTTTTATTTATCAATTTTTTTTATTTCTGTAAAAACATTATGGAGACACTTTTTTGAGCACAATCCAGTGGCGGACTCGGTTTTTTTCTATATCGCTCCGATTCCGAGATATTGACCAAATTCCGATAATTTCAAATGAAGCACCCTATTTATTAATAGCTCATTGGATAGCTCTGTTTTTGCTGATTTTAATGATATAAAGTTCGATAGGTTTATCTCTAATAGTTTTCGAGAAAAAAAATTATTTCTGTTTTTGTCGTAAGGACCAATGTGTTAGAAAAGGATTTTATATGTGTAAGGAAAGTGAGAAAGGTCTCTTTCTAACACATTGTTTCTTATGATTGACACAGATATAATTTTTTTTCTGGAAAACTATTAGAGATAAACCTATCGAACTTTATATCATTGAAATCAGCAAAAACAGAGCTATCCAATGAGCTATTAATATAAAGGATGTTTCATTTGAAAATATCGGAATTTGGTCGATATCTCGAAATCGGAGCAATATAGAAAAAAACCGAGTCCGCCACTGGATTGTGCTCAAAAAAGTGTCTCCATAATGTTTTCACAGAAATGAAAAAAATTGATAAATAAAAAACTTGTAGCCATTTTTCATAATAGGGGAAAATCGAAAATCGCCCTGTATTAATGGTACCATTGAAGATATCGCGATACGGTTTTTGACAATCGACGTTTCTCGAAAATCGATCCCATGACATCTAAGTCAATTTTCCTCTATCTGGTCTGGAAGTGTGTTTTTCCTGTTAAAACACTCCAAATTGCAGCACCCTGTACATGCCAAACTTCCTGAGCGGCTTCATAACACCAAGTCGGACAATATTTTTCATATCTCCACCCTGGGCGATCGGAAATTTCCGCTCTAGCTCTTCGTGAAGTTGTCGTTCTGACGTCCCTAAGAAAGTTGATACATGTACGTGTAGTTTCAATGCCAATCGACTGTTTTTTATATTACATTAACGATATCACATTTGTCGGACAAAAACCATGTGGCTTTAGGGAGGTCGGACGCCCCCAACATGTCGCTATGGCGTCCCTAAGGAAACGATACATGTATGTCCGACAAAAATATATATGGATAACAATGTAATTTTAAAATATGTGTAGTAAAATGTCGGACGAAAAATATGAGTACTAAAGTCAGTCGGACAACAAAAGTCCTTTTGATCAATTTCTGCCGAAATTTAGGATCTCCGCCCCTGAGATCGCACGAAAAACACGACTGAATATCCATTTATTCCCACACGCGTGGTTTTCAATGACCGTTCACTGGATAATTTCCGTACATACCCGGAGAATTATCAAAAAACAGATCAGCGAATATGACACAGGGCCCCACAGGTATTTGACATGCGAGAATCTGATACCCCAAAAATAGAGACGTGACAGCGACGCAAAAAGGATTTGTCCAAAACCATAGTTGATCCCTTGGTTTTATTATTTAGGTTGTATGATTCACTGTTTATGACCCGACCCATTGTAACTTCGGTAACATTGAAAGGGCTCTTCAAAAAACAGTTAGGTTTTAGGCTAGGTAGTTTTAGTGATTTTCGACACGGACTTGCATTTTGTTCAGCTTCTTGAAAGCATCGTCGCCCTAATATTTTTGTGAATTTGAAATAAACTATTTTTATTGTCGAAAGTCTAGCGTTTTCTTACATCAGAAGCGGGATAAATTCACTAAAAGTACCACAAGTTAACTAGTGCCAAAAATTAAATTGCTAAGCGCGAGTTTTGTGATTATGGAGCAATTAGCGAAAGTGCTAGCCGCGACGCTCTAGAAAATAAAAGAAGTGTTTCCAAATTCGGATCCTGTGTTGGCGACCGAAATTCCTAGTGACATCTTTATGAAGCAAGCAAGCGAAGTGCCGCCACTTTTTCTGGAGGAGGCCAAGGGATGGTTTTCTATGTAAAAGCCTGTGGAAAAATCATGGGGTGCGAGTTTTCCAGCCTTGTTCTACTAGACGGAATTGCAGAGTAAAGCTTTTCAAGTCACTATACCATTAAACCGAAATCCTTCTGCGAGTATGCTTGAAAAAAAGTATGTTTTTCCATTTATTAATTTCGATCCTTTGATTGTCAGAAGATTAGAATTTGTTTTTAGAATTCGCTAATATTCACGTAAAAACTACAGCGTTCAGTAGTAATTAGGAACATTGGTTCACTCAGTGATTTATTTATCAATGATATTAGAATTGAGAAATGAGAAATGTCTGAGTCAAAAAAAAGAACACAAAATTTCCTTGATTTTATGGGGGAATTTCGAAAAGAGTAATTTTCAAATTTTATTATGTTGTTAGATGCCAACTTATTGTAAATTAAAATTAACTTTTTGATAGAGACTTGAGCAAAGTTTGAACTACTTTAGAAACGTCTGAAAAAAATGGGATGTCATTTTTACTCAGCTTTATTAACGTTAAATGGCATGGGGAATAGTTCAGTCTGGAAATTGAACTTAAACAGTTGCGCAATCTATTCCAGGATTTCCAGGTAACCAATTTTTGTTGAATAGATTGATTCGTTTACTGCAATATTATAATACCTAGAATGTTCGATCCTTTAGATGTAGAATTTGATGTTCGGGATTTTAACAAACCTCCCATTTATCTTGCTAATAGTTAGTCGATTAGCCCCATTAAGATTTTTCAATTTTCACGACGAATGTGAAGTTGGTAATTGAAAAAAAACCGTTTTCAAAATTAATCATTTATTCTTCCGGAAAATCACTGATTTTGAAATTTGTGAAAATGTAATGTGACCATTATTATCTCGAATGTATTGTAAGCAAAGACAACATGGGTCCCATGAAGGGTTTATAGCATCCTATCGACAATGAGCCAATCCATTTTCAGGTAGTCTATGCGGACTGTGTAAAGCCTTTTCCAGTGACTATCAAAAGTTCTTGTTATTTTTTTTACATTTGAAAAAGTTTACAGCTTTTGATTAACTTATTTACAAATTTTATATTTTTCTTCCATGTGAAACTTTTGCTGCACATTAAAGATGTGAGCTTTTAAACTAAAAAATTGAACGTTGGGACGTTTTGCGTCTTATTCTGTGTTGAAAGCTTGTACGCTTCCGATGATTATATTAGCGGAGGTGAACCATTGACTGTGTCTTGATAGTCTTGATACGAATGGTTCTTGGAAAAGTTTATCCAGTTCATCGGAAAATTGGCTTAGCCTATGCTGTGCCACGTTTAGATCATCGATGTTGATGTTAGATAGTTTAACAGGTTTCAACTCTGGGACATGAATATTCACCGGCAGGTGTTTGCAGCAGTCATAGGTGATTTCCACTGGATGGCTTTCATAGGTGACGTTTCTGTATTTTCCAGCTAGATGCCTAGCATGAATTCTGGAGTTTCTCACAAAGGAATTGTATGTTGGTTCGAGCTTGAGCACTATGTTGGTGTTGATTGTTTTTGTCACACTGTTTTTGCCATCACATCTGATAATGATTGGAAGGGATGATGATAATGTTATGAGTCAGTAGTTTGTTTCTAGTTCTTGCACATTTTAGTCACTAGCGAGTGAGATTGAGTATATTAAGACATTGAAAGCTTGCACGCTTTGTGTGTTATTGTATGTTGAAAGCTTCTACGCTTTGCATGAATTATGGAAACGTTGAAAGCTCGGACGCTTCAGGTGTAGCTCTATGTTGAAAGCTTGTACGCTTTCCATGAAGTATGGAAACGTTGAAAGCTTGCATGCTTTGCGTATTGTTATGTTTGTGTTGAAAGCTTATACGCTTTGTATGAAGTACGAAACTTTCAATGGTTTCGTACTGGATGATGTATGTTGTATGATAATTTGAGTTCTCCGATGATATATACTCTGATTTCTGCGATGATATACTTTGAGTTCTATGATGATATATACTCTAATTTCTACGATGATATACTTTGAGTTCTACGATGATATATAATCTTATTTCTACGATGATATACTTTGAGTTCTACGATGATATATACTCTGATTGCTATGATGATATACTTTGAGTTCTACGATGATATATACTCTGATTTCTACGATGATATACTTTGAGTTCTACGATGATATATACTCTGATTTCTGCGATGATATACTTTGAGTTCTACGATGATATATACTCTGATTTCTACGATGATATACTTTGAGTTCTACGATGATATATACTCTGATTTCTACTATGATATACTTTGATTTCTACGATGATTTAATTTTCAGTTACTGTGTAGATATGGTTTGAACTCTACGTATTTTCATTATCTTCGGTTGTGTCGTTCACGATCGGCCTCGTAGTCGGCTCACAGCTCCATAATTGCTTAATGACAAAACAAAACCGGAGCTGCTGCCTTTTTTTTATTGTTTCAGATTTTATCAGTTCTCCTGTTAATTCGAGAGCGAATTATGTGTCAGGTTGGCCGTGCGAGAATCTGATACCCCAAAAATAGAGACGTGACAGCGACGCAAAAAGGATTTGTCCAAAACCATAGTTGATCCCTTGGTTTTATTATTTAGGTTGTATGATTCACTGTTTATGACCCGACCCATTGTAACTTCGGTAACATTGAAAGGGCTCTTCAAAAAACAGTTAGGTTTTAGGCTAGGTAGTTTTAGTGATTTTCGACACGGACTTGCATTTTGTTCAGCTTCTTGAAAGCATCGTCGCCCTAATATTTTTGTGAATTTGAAATAAACTATTTTTATTGTCGAAAGTCTAGCGTTTTCTTACAGACAAATTAGGTAAATAATAAACTGACTAATATGCACGTTGCGTTAAGGCAAACTAATTTTAATTTTTTCATTGATTGTCACAAATTTCTTGTTCGACAAATGTGGTATCATTAATTTAATGTAAAAAAACCGTCGATTGGTTAAGAAACACACGTACATGTATCAACTTCCTTAGGGACGCCACAGCCCCCCGAAGCCACGTGATTTTTGTCCGACATATATGATATTGTTATTGTAATATAAAAAACAGTCGATTGGTATTAAAACTACATGTGATGTATCAACTTCCGTAGAGACGCCACAGCGACATGTTGGGGGAGTCGGACCTTCCTAGTCTAGGAGGCAGCGACGATTTTCGGTACCTATTTTCCCAGTCAGAAAACATGGATAGAATAGGGTAGTGGACAAGGTAAAATTTCCATGAAACCGATGATCTATTGTTCATCTATGGAGCAAATGAAAAATATTCCTATTGAAAGAAATTTCAGAAAAAAATCCTAACTTTGTTTAAAACGATTGTAAAAGTAGAGTTTTGGGACGCACTATTTGAACGAAAATATTTCGCGCCTTGATTCTACATCATAGCTGTTGTATTTGAGTAGAGTATGAAATGAATTAAACCTTCGTCCTATATTCGACACACACTTACTCATTAGTGCAAAAAAGAGAGATATATCAGCGTCTGTCGGGGCGCACCCTCAACTTAACCCCACTTTTTGAGAGATTTTCATTTGTCAATCAATGCGCACTGAGCTTATATGCATCTTTTTCTAGAAGCATAGGGTTAGTAGTTCTAAGCAAAATGGGGGATGGGTTGAGGCGCAAAATGCGTTAAAGCTTACCAATGCACAGCCCCCTTTTTTTTATCAGTGATAAAAATAGGTTTACTAATGAGAAGTATACTGAAGTTACGTAAAAAAATAGTCCGGCTAATCTGTGAGTATGGATGATATGCCTGGCAAGTGAAAAATTGAAGATCCCAAAATTTTTTGCCAGACTCACTTTCACTATTAGAGCAGGCGCTACAAGTAGTTGAGTATGCAAAATGTGAGGACCGGCAAAAATGCTCAAATTCGTATTCCTGTGATCCTAAAGAATGGGAAAGGACATCTTGCCGGCAGCTGGAGTGGTCCATAACTTTCCTGCCATCAGTGGCGGATCCAGGATTTTCTTCAGGGGGGGGGGGGGGGGGCGCAGGTTTAGAATTATCAACAATGATTTTTTGAAAATTTATTTTCACTTTACTTATACGTTAAAGAATGTAGGAGGTACAGGGTGGTTCAATTTAGACACTTTTGATATGACACGTCAATTTCTGAGCCAGATATAAAAAAATGAACCCCCCCTCTGAGGCTCAAATTTCATGAAATCTTAATTGCTGCAAACCGCCTTTTGATACCCTCAACCGTTTTGCTATCTATAGAGGATGTTTCTCGATTTTGAGCAATAAGGTGAAACCTTCCTAACTTTTTTATTTATGAAAATAATTGATTTCTATGTAAACTTCTTGGGGGTACTTTTTTAAGCAGAATTCAATGACGTACTCAATTTTTTATTTTCGTCTTATTTTTTTAATAAAAAGAACCCTATAGGTATATTACCTAGTAACTCATTGATAGCTCTATTATTGCTTATTTTAAAGGTCCATCTCTAGCAGTTTTCTCAAAAAAAAAAATTATAGATGTTTTAATCAAAAGAAACAATGTGTTAGGAGACCTTTCTCATTTTCCTTATAGATATAAATTCGTCGTATCCGGTGTCCCATCAAAACAATCGGACTTTGGTTATCCTAATAACACCGATCTGCCAGAAACATCCCATTTATGTCCTTATATTTCCGACATAAATGGTTCATCGTTACGATGTTTCTAATGCAAGATCTCTAGGATGATTGTCCTGAAATGTTTTAGAAACATCCTTTCAAAAATAGGTACCTATCTACCGACAAAAGGTTTTTTGGTTCTCAAAATTAGATAGGTACCTAGACTTGAAAAATTACTAAATTTATTTTATTTTCTACCTAATTATTATAGATCTATAATACCTAGGAAACGGAATACGTTACCATACCTATAACAACCTGAGGGCATTATAAGCCCAGCGGACGGTATGGTATGATCTATAACGCCCGCTTATAATGCCCTGAGGTGTTTTTGTTGTTGTTGTTTTATTAATTTGCACATTACCCTAGGCAGCCACTAAATTGATGAAAGAACCTTGTGTTGAGTAGAAAATAAAGCATTGTATGCACCACGGGGATTTTTAGATTATAATGCCCTTCAGGCGGAATATATCCCTCGGGCCAGAGGCCCTCGGACTAGTTTTGCCTTCGGGCATTATAATCTACATAATCCCCTTGGTACATAAATAGCTATTACTAGGTAGGACCACTGGTAGGATCCAGGTATTGAATTTGTCAATTTTGTATGGTTTCTACAAACGTCTCTATCACATACACACAAACTAATTTGAAATTCTAATTTCTCGAATTCGGGAACAAATAGAAAAAAAACCGAGAAAGTCACTGGATTCTCGCCACAAAACGGATCAAGATATCATAAAATTTGAGCCTCAGAATGGGGGTTGATTTTTTTGAATCTCGCTAAGAAATTGACGTTTTCTATTAAAAGTGTCCCGAGAAATGTCCAAACAACCCTGCACATATCAAAAAACCGAAAATAACAAATAAAAAAATAAAAATTTATCTGATAAAAACAAAACGATACCTAAATTAAATAAGAGTGTAGCTTGGAAAATTTTCACATAACATTTTATTGGAAAATTTTTCTATGAACTTTTATGAAAATTCTTTTATAAAATTTTTCTATGATTTAAAAAAAAATTTAGTAGCGCCCCCCGCGCCCCCCCCCCTGTATCCGCCACTGCCTGCCATCCTCCAATGCAAAGTTATATGGAAAATATCACAATTTCAAGTCATTTCACAATAATTCCTATTAATTGTGCCTAAGGCTTTCTTTTCAAGCACTCAAAATAAATTACCTACCACTTGTTGGATATCTTTGCAATTCTGCTCCAAAATATACACAAGTAAGAAAACTGCGAGATGTACAGGGTCATTCAACAATGACTGAACAGGACCAAATGTTTTCCTCCAACTCCAACCTAACAGTGCCAAACAGAAAAACTCCACCGTTCATTGAAAGGGTTCCCCATAGTATGCCAGAGGTACCCTTTTGTCACAGAGAAATACGAAAATCCCTAAAAAAGCTGGATACAAACAAAGCAATGGGTCCGGATGGCATTCCCGCAATAGTACTCAAAAATTGCGCCAACGAACTCACCCCAACTTTCGCAAAATTATTCAATTTGTCTTACAGGCAAGGAGTATAGCCATCATCATGGAAGTCTGCCGCAGTACAACCCATTCCAAAGAAAGGAAAAAAGACAGATCCGTTAAACTATAGACCAATTGCTCTACTTCCGGTGATATCAAAAGTAATGGAAAGAGTTGTGAACAATCACCTAACCAAGTACTTGGAAAAGTACAAAATTATCAACGATAAGCAATACGGATTTCGAAAATATAGGTCAACTGGCGATTTACTTACATACGTCACTCACTTATGGCAAAAAGCGATTGAGTTGCGGGGTGAAACAAGAACAATTGCCTTAGATATATCTAAAGCATTCGACAAAGTTTGGCATGAAAATCTGCTCAACAAGCTCAAAGCAATGGGATTATCGCCGAAACTTTGCACTTGGTTTGAAAGTTACCTAAAGGACAGATCCATTTATGTTGCACTGGATGGCCAGAACTCCAACTCTTACCAAATAAATGCTGGTGTGCCACAGGGAGCAATCCTTTCGCCAACTCTTTTCCTGATTTACCTAAATGACCTCATAGATAAAACAGTAAATCCACTTTATTGCTTTGCAGACGATGGCAATGTAGTCTCCTCACTCATACCACCCACAGGTCTTTCCGCACGTGAATTCCATCATCTTAGACTAACTCAAATATCGCAGATAAATAACGACCTGGAGATAATAGAGGACTGGGGTAACAAAAACCTTGTACAGTTCAACGCGCAGAAAACCCAAGCAGCTCTGTTTTCAAAAAAGACCAGCACCGGTGAGCCAAACATCATGCTATCTGGAAGTGCTGTCACATTACAGAGTCAGTTGAACATCTTGTGGGTTACTGCCGAGACCAACATGTCTTGGCACAGTCACGTGGCAGATATTGCTAAAAGGGCCTCCCAAAAGCTGGGGGTGCTATTTCGTACAAGACATCTGTACACACCAAGCCAATTGCTGACACTCTACAAAGCCCAGATTCGACCAACTATGGAGTACTGCTCACATATATGGAGTGCAGCACCCAAACATACGTTAATGCTTTTGAATACCGTGCAAAAACGAGCTATCAAGCTGATCAATGACCCCGCACTTACTCGTAACTTGGATGGGCTCGAACATCGCAGATCTGTGGGCGATTTATCTCTCTTCTACAGGTACTATCACGGAAAATGGTCTGAAGAGTTGGCACGTATGATTCCACCGAGAGTAGCACCTACCAGGCGAACCCGTCAAACAGACGGTAACCATGAATTTACTGTCAAACTAGAGGCACCAAGAACCTCATTATATCAGAATTCATATCTCTGGAGAACAGCATCGCTGTGGAATAAACTCCCTGCGACGGTTTTCCCTGCAGGTTACAACCTGAACCGTTTCAAGACCAACATACACCGACATTTCCGCACACTTGCCGCTTCTCGAGCGTGATAGGACATTTCCTTGCGAGTGCGCAGATCCGTAAAAAAAAAAAACTGTTTTTCAAATGGAACACCCTGTTTATTATATAATTTCTGGAAAAGTCGCATTTTTAACGTCTATTCCTTTGAAAATATTTGATATTCCGATGCCTATTTTTATTGTATTTTAATGTTTTATCCTTAATAATTTCAGCTTCACCTGTTCAATACATCTGTGATGGCTTATTTTATGGTGATGGCGATATGTCAAAGGACCCCGCACATTTCTTATGGACAAGTGATCTATGTGGAATTTTGCTGAATTTTTGATATTGTGTATAGGGAGTCGTCCTTAACAAAAGTGATCATTGCGCTAATGTTCAATACCCAACAATTTTCAAGATATCAATTAAAAACTTTTTAAAAAATACTCTTCAGTATGACGTCACTCACAGCAACGAAAATTATTACTATCCTTTCCACTTTTGACTTTGACTTTACTCTTCTCCTTTTAACATTAAGAAAAAAAAAGATAGCAATAGCGATTAGTGACAAATAGGTAGGTATGTAAACAACACCTAGCTCCTGCCGCAATCGTCAACTTCATGTCATGATGTCTGTCATATAGCGATTTCATTTGTACCTGTTGTTGTTTTTTTTTTATTTCCTAAATGTTAAAAGGAGAAGGGTATAAGTATAGGTAGTCAAAGTCAAAAGTGGAAAGGATAGTTTTATTTTTCAGTGCTGTGAGCATACTGGTGACGTCATACTGAAGAGTATACACAATATCAAAAATTCAGCAAAATTCCACATAGATCACTTTTCCATAAGAAATGTGCGGGGTCCTTTCTTTTGACTTTGAACAAAAGGTGATTATACCTCTATCACCCTTGAACCTACTAAATTGAAAAGGAAATGCTAAAACTATTAAGCATAAAACATTGAAATAAAATAAAAACAGCGGAATATCAAATATTTTCAACAGAATAGACGTAGAAAAATGTGACTTTTCCAAAAATCATACAAAAACAAGGTGCTTCAGTTGAAAAACAGTTCACCCATGGCGTGGATGTTTGGTTTTTGGTTCAAATGACTTTTTTGTACCATTTTTGAATTCCCCAGAAAAAAATATACCAATTTGCTATTTTGAATTTTTTAAAAACTACAGGAACTGGGGAGGTCAAAAATAAGCCCCTGCTCAGTCGTCGTTGGATGACCCTGTACATTTCGCAGTCTTCTTTTACTTGTGTATATTTTTGAGCAGAATTACAAAGATATCCAATAAGTGGTAGGTAATTTATTTTGAGTGCTTGAAATGAAAGCCTTAGGTACAATCAATAGGAATTATTGTGAAATGACTTGAAATTGTGATATTTTCCATATAACTTTGCACTGGGGGATGGCAGGAGAGTTAGGGACCACTCCAGCTGCCGGCAAGATGTACTTTTACATTCTTTAGGATCACAGCAATACGATTTTGAGCATTTTTGCCGGTCCTCACATTTTGCATGCTCATATCCCTTTAACTCCCGGTCTATATCTGAGATAAGCCAAATTGCTATTTTTATGTACTTTATGTTCTATTGTAGTAAATGTGAAATATTTATGTCTGTGAAAATAAGCCTATTTGTATTTTTCATTGATCTTGTGAACCCTCCGAAAATTTAAGCCAGACTCAAAAATTCTTGTTTTGTATAACCAGGCGAAAAAAACTATTTAATATACACCAACTGGGAAATTAAGTGCTAAAAAATTTCACTGCCTCCTGGACTATCCCCAAAGCCACATGGTTTTTGTCCGACAAATGTGATATCGTTAATGGAATATAAAAAAACAGTCGATTGGCATTAAAACCACACGTACATGTATCAACTCCCTTAGGAAGAGTTCACACCAGGAGCGGATGGGCAACTTTCAATCGGCCCGGGACGGTTTTTGCTCAAGCGGCCCCGCGCGCTCACAGGAGGTGAATAACACTGGATAGGGTATTGAATAGTCTCCTTTTTTAGAAAAAAAAACCTCCTTATATTACTCAAAAATACGAAAGCGTAGAGCCATGCTGATAGGTATTGTAAAATATTTTCATGTTATTCTAGTTTACACTTTTTCTGTTTAATCAGACATTACTAAATTTAAGTACCGCAATTTGGGTTAGTTCGCAATTTTATTCAGACATTACAGGTCTATGTTTATTTTTCGAAAAAAAAATTGCGATTTTTTTTTCCGAATGCTTTCATTTCAAAAATCAACCATTTGGAACATATTGACTTTGAATAACTTCTTTCGAAAATGAATAATTTTGAAGCATGTCCAAACTAACCGGGTTGCATCTAAACATTCTGGTATAGGATTCGGCACCTAGGCATATTTCATTGGTCCGTTCGAATTCGGGCCGCCAATGAATGCAAAGTGCCGAAATCCGTACTTGAATGTTGAACGGTGCTGAACTTCAGGTCGGAATGGTATATAGTATATACCTCTACGTACTATGTAGAGTGCCGAATCTAAGGTCAAAATGTTAAACAGTGCCCAGCTGCAGGTTGGAATGTTACTCCGTTAGCGCGGCACAAAATCAACAAACAAACTTTATTTTGTTATGTTTTTGTCAGATACTAATACCTACTAATTACTAAAACAGGTATAATTTTTTTACACTGTTAGAAATAGACGTATTATACCTTATACCATTAGAATAAGCATAAACAGAGCTATCCAATGAGCTATTAATATATACTGTGGACCAAATTTATCTGGAACCCAATTTGGCTCTGAATATATTTTTTTCAATTCAGCGGATTTTTATGAAATCTTGTGTTAATATCAGGGGGGCCTTTCCTCAATTGTAGAAAAAATATCTAATCAAAATATACAGAGGGAGCCAAGTAAGAAGCACTATTTCTAATCATTGCCTTTTTGGCCGTTGCATAATTAAATTTTTTATTCTAAAACTGCTGGTATAATTCGCTGACTTCACATTCGTATATGTTATATCACTATACTCTTCTATCCATTGCATTATATTGTTTTCCTTCAAAATGTTGGCTTAGTGAATTTGTTCACCACATTGGAAGTGTTTAAATGATCTAGGCAAACTCATCTCGCACAAGAACACATGAAGCAACGACCAAATAGACCGCATCCGCCGCAAAATTGTAGCTAAGAGGAACACGAAGGGGGTGGACAGCTGATTTAATATAAAAATCACGCCAAACGCATTACAACATTCTGACCTGATGCTCAGCACTGTTTAACATTTTGACCTTAGATTCGGCACTCCACATGGCTGTTGCTAATGGACCATTCTGACCTGAGACTCAGCACCGTTCAACATTCAAGTACGGATTTCGGCACTCCGCATCCATTGCTGGTCCGAATTCAAACGGACCAATGAAATATGCCTAGGTGCCGAATCCTATACCAGAATGTTTAGATGCAACCGGGTTATTATTGGTAATGTCTGATTGAAATAGCAAACTAAACCCCAAACTAACCAGGAACATCGGTAAGTTTAAAAATGTCTTATTAAAATTGAAAACTAACCCAAACTAATCGGGTTATTCTCGGTAGGTTTGAGTTTGGTAATGTTTGATAACAATATATTTCAAACTAACACAAATTTTGAAAACAAAATGGTTATGTTCGATTGAAATTGCAAACTTACCCAAACTAATCGGTTTATTATCGGTAAGTTTGGTAATTTCTGATTGAAAGTGCAAACTAACCCGGATTATTATCAGTAAGTTTTAATGTTTGATTACAATTGCAAACTAACCCAAACTAACCGGGTTAGTATTAGTAAGTTTGAAAACATCTTATTGAAATTGCAAACAAACCGGGTTATTATCGGTAATGTCTGATTACAATTGCAAACTAACAAAAACTAACCGAGTTATTATTGGTAACTTTGATTATGTCTGACAAAAATTTCGAACTTAGCGGGTTATTATAGGTAAGTTTGGTAGTGTCCTCGGTAATGTCTGATTGAACAGAAAAAGTGTAAGTTTACAGAGAAAGTATAAATTTACAGAAAAAGGGTAAATTTACAGAAAAAGTCTAAATTTTAATGAAAATATTTTCCAATATTAGATGGCAGCTCAACGCCTTGTGAAAACGACAAAAAACGTTGACTGCTTTCTGTTGAATTGGCAGAGTGGTGTCGCATTACGCCTTAAGTGATTTTTTTGCTATCAAGTTGCGGCGTATTGTTTGTAATCGTATTTTTTTTTCCTTAACCGGCCCACTTGGCTCTCCGGCCCACCGGGAATCGTCCCGGTGTCCCGCCTGAGCCCATCCGCCCCTGGTTCACACCAAAGCAATAAGCAATTAGCAACTAGCAACGTGCGATACGCAACACATTATCGCTTGTGCAAATTATTCAAAAATGTATGATTACACACCACCAGATTATTCTAAACGCCAAGTTACCGGAAAAGCTTGGAATTTAGTAGCTAGGGGAGCAAACATTTCAGGTAAGTAATCAAAACAGAGAAAAATAGATGTTTTTTTTTATCCAACGGCACATTAATAAAAATAAAATTTGATCCTGTAGAAGTATATCAGTGATTTTAAAATTACAAATTTGTAATATTGATTGCTAGTTGCTGACACAGTCTTGTCGTATTGGTGTAAACTCAGGACCAATACGATTTCTATGTTGCGTATGGCGAGTTGCTAGTTGCTAGTTGCTTATTACTTTTGTGTGAATTCTCGTTTAGGGACGTCAGAACGACAACTTCACAAAGAGCTAGCGCGGAAATGTCCCATCGCCCATGGTGGATATATAAAAAATATTGTCCGACTTGGTGTTATGAAGCCGCTCAGAAAGTTTGGCGTGTACATAACTTACAAAATCGAAGGGTCGATGTACTGGGGACTAATGGGTTGTGGGGTAACAAATTGAAGGAAATAAAGCACGGAATCTAAAAAAGTGTTTCGTATTTGTTTTTTTATTATCACCACCCTTCATGAAATAGTATATTTCCTAACAAGTGCGCAAAGTGAGTCTTGTTGACCGAACGACGCGGAGCGGAGTTCGGGCAGCAGTCGAGTGCGAACAAGACACTTTGCGCAAGAGTCAGGAACAGTAGTATTTTTTCTACGAGCGAGAAGATTAATAAAAATAAAAAATGAGACAATAAATTAAAAAAAAAAAACAAAAATTCAAAACAGAATACTCACAAACAACAAAAAATAATTATTTTATTTGATTATTTGTAAGCGATATTGAAAGATTTTTTGGACAACTTTGGATTATTGCATTGCAGGAACTGGCAGCTCTATTTAAAATATATCCTCGTTTTCTTGTGCTTCAATGTTTCCCATTTTTCTTTGCGAGTATCTAGGTTCAGGCTCACGATGTAGTTAAAATAAATGACCAAAGAAAAACTCATAAATCGATTGTAAATTAATTTGTTTGACACTGACGTGACGGTAACCAGAAATACTGACGGCAAATTTCTTGCAATCATTTAAGGTCTGTTTTCAAAGAAATCACAAACCAGTCAGAACGAATTTCATTTATTGAAAATAGTCAGAAAACTGGTTGTTGGCGATTTGGACCAATCAAAAACGCTCCGACTGGTTTGTGATTTTAGTGGAAACAGATCTTTAAGGGAAAATTAATATTTTTACTGGTAATTTGTCAAAATTGAATGATGTCAGCACTAGTGCGCAAAATTAACTCTTGTCCGAACTAGTGCGCAAAACCAAATTTTGCTCTCCCAACTGCGTGTGCAAAGTAACTATTTTGCGCACGCTCGTAGAAAAAAATTGTTCCTTCGAAAATATAGGCTGCGTGCTATCTATCAAACTGAAGGAAATAAAGCACGGAATCTGAAAAGGTGTTTGGTATTAGTTTTATAATCTTTTTATTACCCCCCCCCCCCCACTCCTTATATCGCACGCAACTCAAACTTGCCTATGGTGCGACCGCGGTTTGGAACAGCCCGGCTGTCTCGACTAAGCAGGGACTTTGAGGCGTCAGCCGGGTATTTTCTTACTGGAAATTTCACGCACTTTTTAATGATGAAAGTCCCAAACTTATAAGTTAGAGGCGCCAGTGGGGGGTTCTAACTCATTTTTGACTCCGGGTGACAACCTTTTTGCCGGAGACGCGAACCGGCTGATGGGTAGGTATGAGAAGTCAAATTTTTTCATAGATAATCGAACTGAACCGAAATTTTTCTTTTAAGGTTTAAAGTCAACCCCTATTTTCTGAACCTTGTGTTCAAAAATTCCCAAAAAAATATATGTTTTATGGTTATTGATATACTTTAATCCATAATTTTTTTAAGCAAATTTGACTCGCCATTTTTGAGTTATATCGCAAAAACTGAAAAAAAAGTGGTTTTTCACCATTTATTTCGAAACGAATAGATGAAGTTTCCCATTATTTTTATTATGAACTACTATTGCAATTCTACGCGACATAAATTTTTTTCATATTTTTTGAACATGTAGTTTTCTCGCTACTGCAAAAATAGTTGGAAATACGCTTGTAGCTACACTGTTTAAAAAAAAATCCGACGGATGAACGTTCATAATTATTTGCGTAGGTCCAAATTACAACCCTGTCTACGTAAAACAGAATAATATTTCGAATTTCCGCAAAAAAAAAAAAACGTTCCATCAGACAATTTAACCAAATGCAGATTTCTATTTTTTTTTGACTATCAAGGGCACACTGTAGGGGCGACAGCAACGACATCTCGCGTTGCTGTAATAAACTATAGGCCTGGCTTTAAACCTTAAGTAGAGAGCGCCTAAAACAAAAAAATTAACTTTTCAATAATTTTTTGAGACAGTGAACGCAGGGGGTGGGGTATTGTCACCCGGCGGATGCGGATTATTGAAGCCTTACATATGGCGCATCTATTCCTATAAAGTTTAGGCTTTTAAGTTATCAGAGAGTTATTGGAACCATTAAATACTGCCTCGCAGTATTGAGGATCTACGGTATTTTATTAATGCATCAGCACTATTTTTCCAAGAAAAAAACAATTATTGGAAGACTGTAGTAGGTGCTAGAGTATTTTGTATTCATAATAGGGTACTTGCATGGAAAATTAAATTGATTATTGTTTATTGCAAACTGTAGGAAATCGAAAAAAAAAAATCGTTACTTTTTTTTAATTTCGCTTATTTCGCGCAAATATGATTATTCCGGAAGTTACCTATACAAATATTAAGTTTTGTATTGTTACGATATCGTTAACGCCAGGCCAGTAAAACGGCGTCCGCCAGGCTGTCAAGAATCTAGCGAATTATTCTACTATAATCGAGAAAATAAGATTACCGTGTGTTCTAGATTTTACAGGAATAGATTTAGGGATATATAAAAGGCCGATATTGCTTTGTAGTTTTAAATTAAAGTTTGACTGTGATACGATTTAAATAGTAATTATTGCGAGTTGTAGAAGTTGTAGAGTTTAATTGTTGAGTTAGTTATTAAAGTAATTAGTGTCAGAGTGTATTGTTAAGTGGAATAAATTATTGCTGTGTTAATTGGACTTTGATTTTTGGAATAAACGAAAAGAACGACGCACCCAAGATTTTTGTCAGCAGGCAACCCAAAGCCGTGACATTGGTGCCAGAAGTCGGATATAAAGGACTGCAGAGTGAAATCCAATTACGGAAGTGTGGGACACTAGTGTAGTATAAAAACTGAACACTAAGTGAACACTGGGACAATTAGTTCAGAGCAAACAGTGACAATCACAAAAAGAGACTTAACCGACCGTGTGAATTACCCCGGAAGTGACTCTATACCCAATTTAGACTGTGATAGTGAATCTTCGAGTGAGTTCTAGAAAATTCTATTTGGAAACTAAGGGAGATATCGAATTTGTGACTTCGCCGACGTATTCGGAACATCAATCGTCATTCAGGAGAGGTTTTTCGAGGAGTTTCGGGAAAATTCTAGAACATTCTATTTGGAAACCAAGGGAGATATCGAAATTGTGACTTCACCGACGTGTTTGCTGTATCAATCGACATCTAGAAATGAAGTTTCAAGAAAATTCCAGAGCATTCTATCCTAGAATAAAACAAGTTATTCAATTTGTGACTTCACCGGCGTGTTTGGAACTTCGAGCAAAGACCAGAAAAGATATTTGAAGAAAGTTCGAGGGAAATTCTAGAACGTTCTGTATATGCCTATCACAAGACAACAAGCAAAAATGGACGAACAAAAAGTTGAAGAACTTCTGCGCAAAATGTTGGAACTTCAAGAGACCAGACGACAACAAGAAAAACAAGACGAAGTTAAACGACAACAAGAGAAACAAGACGAAGAGGCCAGACGACAAAAAGAAAAACAAGAAGAAGAAGCTAAACGAAAACAAGAAGAGGCTAGAAGACAACAAGAAAAACAAGACGAAGAGGCCAAACGACAAAAAGAAAAACAAGACGAAGAACTCAGGCGACAAAAAGAAAAACAAGAAGAAGAAGCTAGACGACAACAAGAACGGCAAGAAGACCTTGGAAAACTGCAGAAGATATTCCAAACCATACAAGGAACTGTCGCTAACCTAGACTAGAATATTGAAAAAGTTAAAGACGATGTGCAAGAAGTTAATCACGATCCAGGAAGTAATAACTGAAGTCAAAATCGATGTTCAAGGAGTAAAAGCTGAGGTCAAAGGCGATGTTCAGCAATTAAGACAAGAAGTTGAGGATCAAGTTCAAGCACTCGAAGATAAGATGCGTAGATTAGAAATACAGTCCATCAATCCAGCTAGGGTTTGAGCATTCTCCAGTATGAAGATAAAACCATCAACTTTTGACGGTTCTCCGTCCTGGACCATGTATATTAGACAATTTGAAGCTGCTGCAAATACCAACGGATGGAACGATCAAGAAAAAGATACAGCACTGATAGTGGCGCTACGAGGACCTGCCTTAGACCTTCTTCAGTCCATTCCTTCAGTCTACCAACAGAATTACCAGCATCTAAGTCAGACGTTGGAATTGCGCTTCGGAGATCATTACAGGCAAGAAGTATTTAGAACTCAAGTCAAATCAAGGATTCAAAAACCCGGCGAGAGTTTACAAGAATTCGAATCAGAAGTTAGAAGGCTAGTGAGTTTGGCGTTTCCTGCAGCTGGGGAAGACTTGAAGAATGGATGGCAGTATCTGCGTTCATTGATGGTATCAGAGATTCCAAAATCCAGGAAAACTTGAGAATGTCTAAGTTCAGGCAAAGTAGCGAAGCCCTTGTCCGAGCATTGGAACTGGAGGCAATCTTTGGTGCCTCACGACCCAGAATACGAGCAGTGTCCATTGAGGACCCAAAGGAAAAATAATTGTCAAAAGAGGATGGTAGCTTCGAAGCCAAAATGAGTAATTTCATGGAGAGAATAAAGAAACTATTACTAGAAGATAGAAAAATGGGGAACGATTCCAGACAAACACCAACACCGAGAAACCGAGTAAAATGCTACCGGTGCCAAAAGCTTGGACACATGCAGTGGGATTGTAGACTAAGGATGTCCTTTCCATCTGGGGATCATTCTCAACGCTTTTCAAGGTCTAGAGCAACAGCCCTAATAACAAACAGGAACGAACTAGTACGGAAGGGAGGATGCTGGCTAGTAATGACGAAGCCCCCAGAGTTGTGTACATAAAATCATTGGGCAGTCATTATAGAGGAATAAAATTCGAAGGACAAATCAATGGAGAATTGAAAACCATCACTTTTGATACGGGTGCTGAAGTTTCCATAATTAGAAGAACATTAGTCAAGTCTCGAGCAATCCAACCGCTCACTAGAAACCTGTCACTACGAACAGTCACCGGCGAATCTGCACCAGTTCAAGGAGAAGCTATGGTTGAGCTCACTTTTGGAACTACCACCTTCAGGCATAGAACATTAGTCGCCGATATAGAAGATGATTTTATTTTGGGAATGGATTTGATCGATCGGCCAACATGGTTTCTCTTTTGATCCTTCCATGAACATTCATAAATTTGGTAATGAAGAAATTGTCCTAACAACACAAGAAGAATCCGAAGCCGTTAAGATCTTGGCCACAACCCCAGTGAGGATTCCTGGAAGTACTGAGAAGATCATTTGCGGAAGATTAGAAACCAACCCTGGGTGCTGCGTTGGACTAACACGTAATTTCATTGGAGATAAACCAGAAAGGTTTCTTGTTGGAAAGACTCTAGTAAGAACAAATGGAGACATTATGATAAGAATTACCAATGTTTCTTCCGAAACAGTAAGAATAAAAGAAGGAGACATTATTGGAGCTCTCGAACCAGTGAAGCAAATATCGAACTGTGACCTACCAGATAAGCGACATTTTGTGAAATCCAAATTGGATGCAGACTTTGGCGAAATCATGGAAACATCTCGATCCAGATAGACTTCAAGAAGCCACAGTTTTCTTTTTGAAAGAAGCAGACGTATTTGTGATGGACAATCAAACCGGACGAACCAGCTTAATTCAACACAAAATTGATACTGGATTGGCACACCCAATTAGACAACCACCACGACGTATGCCAGTAGCTAAGCAACAGGAAGTGGAAAACCAAATTGATAAAATGCTTCAAGAGGGAATCATTGAAGAGTCAAATAGTCCATGGTCCGCGCCAGTAGTATTGGTTACGAAGAAAGATGGGAGTCTTAGATTTTGTGTGGACTACCGAAAGCTTAATGACGTCACCAAGAAGGACAGCTTCCCTCTCCCAAGAATAGACGATACCTAACAACTCTATCAGGCTCCAAATGGTTTTCCACCTTGGATCTCAAAAGTGGATACTGGCAAGTGGCAATACATGACGATAACAAAGAGAAAACTCCCTTCAGTACCGGAAGCGGGCTATACCAGTTTAATGTAATGCCTTTCGGATTGTGTAATGCTCCAGCTACGTTCGAGCGACTGATGCATCTTGTCTTGCGAGGCCTTACATGGAGAACTTGCCTGGTATATTTGGATGATGTCATAATTATGGGAAATTCGTTCCAAGAACATCTCAATAACCTGAAAGAAGTTTTTGACCGCTTCCGGAATGCCAACTTGAAACTCAATCCAAATAAGTGTTTCCTATTTCAAAAGAAGGTGGAATTCTTAGGTCACGTGGTATCTGAAGATGGGATACAAGTTATGGAAGGGAAGATAGATGCTGTCAGGGATTGACCAAAGTCTCGCGACAAACATGAACTAAGGAGTTTTCTGGGATTATGTTCTTATTATCGAAGATTTGTGGAAGGTTTCGTCAATATAGCTGCTCCGCTTCATCGATTAACGGAAGAAAAATCAACATTTAATTGGACCCAAGAATGCGATTCCGCATTTAGAAAATTGAAAGGAGCATTAGGTACGAGCCCAGTGTTGTCCTATCCTGATTAGAAAGGCATGTTGATTTTGGACACAGATGCAAGTAACACAGTGTTGGAGCTGTCCTTTCACAAATCCAAAATTCACAAGAACATGTCGTGGAGTACTACAGCAGAACATTATCAAAGCCGGAACGAAATTATTGTGTCACCAGAAGAGAGTTGCTTGCCGTAGTAAAAGCAATCGACCATTTTCATAAGTATCTCTACGGACGCAAGTTTCTAATTCGAACAGAACACGCAGCTCTAAAATGGCTTTTAGAAATGAAAACTCCTTAAGGACAGCTTGCTAGATGGATTGAGAAATTGCAGCAATACGATTTCCAAATTAAACATCGACTTGGAAACCTGCATAAAAACGCTGACGCTCTGTCTAGACGGCCATGTAAAGAAGAGTGCAAACGTCAAAGATTCGATATAAATGAGAAAAACACTAGTCCAGCTGTAAGAAGAACGGGCCTGATCGTCGATGACAAATGGACTAGCAAGCAAATGAAAGAAGATCAGGAGGCAGACCAGGACATCGGGCAAATTCTACATCTTAAAGAAAATGATGAATGTAGGCCAGAATGGGGGGAAGTGTCAAACAAAAGCTTGATTTACAAGGCGTTGTGGGCCTAGTGGAACTCTCTGGCTGTAGAAAATGGTTTGCTCAAAAGAGTTTGGGAAAGTGCCAATGGGAAATCCACTAAGAGCCAAATGGTTATCCCAAAAGACTGAGTGGAGGATGTATTAAAAGAAATACACGACGGAACCTCAGGGGCACATTTCGGAGTTAACAAGACTTTGAACAAAATTCGGGAACGTTTTTACTGGGTTCACTACCATGAAGACGTTAAAAGCTGGTGCCGAAAATGCGACATCTGTGCTACCAGTAAAGGCCCTAAACTAAGATCTCGGGGGCCCATGAAACAGTACAACGTTGGTCTTCTATTTGAGAGAATAGCGATAGATGTAGCAGGACCGTTCCCAGAGTCAGAGCGTGGTAACAAATACATCTTAGTGATCATGGGTTACTTCAGTAAATGGCCAGAAGTTTTCGCTATTCCCAATCAAGAAGCCATCACTGTTGCCCAGGTGCTAGTGGACGAAGTTTTTAGTCGTCATGGTGTGCCACTAGAGTTACATTCAGACCAGGGACGAAACTTCGAATCTGCCATCTTTAAGAAAGTTTGTGAGATCATGGGCATTCGTAAGACAAGGACAACACCTTTACACCCTCAGTCTGATGGCATGGTGGAACGATTCAATAAGACCATAGAGGAACACCTGACAAAAGTGGTCGCAAAGAACCAACGATATTGGGACAAGCATTTGCCTCTATTTTTAATGGCTTACAGGGCGGCTGTTCACGATTCAACAGGTGAAAGTCCGGCTAGAATTGTTTTTGGAAGGGAACTCAGGTTACCTTGCGATCTGATGTTTGGAGTACCCGAAGAAGAACGAAGAGAAATCCGAGATTATGCCGACGAAGTAAGGGCACGACTTCTGGGTATCCATGATTTTGCTCGGGAGCATATTCAACTAGCCAGTGACCGAATGAAGACCAGATACGACTTGAAAGCCAATTCGGTCGGATTTCAAGAAGGTGATTTAGTGTGGTTGTATAACCCAGCAAGGAAGAAAGGAGTATCGCCGAAATTGTCTTCAGCATGGGAAGGAACCTATAGAATAATCAAGAGGATCAATGATTAGGTTTATCGAGTCCAGCGCAACACCAGGAGTAAGATGAAAGTTGTACATCTGGACAGATTGGCGAAATATCATGGGCGTGAAGTTGATCGGGACGATCAACCTTAAGAGGAGGGCAGTGTTACGATATCGTTAACGCCAGGCCAGAAAAACGGCGTCCGCCAGGCTGTCAAGAATCTAGCGAATTATTCTACTATAATCGAGAAAATAAGATTATCTTGTGTGTTCTAGATTTTACAGGAATAGATTTAGGGATATATAAAAGGCCGCTATTGCTTTGTAGTTTTAAGTTAAAGTTTGACTGTGATACGATTTAAATAGTGATTGTTGCGCGTTGTAGAGTTTAATTGTTGAGTTAGTTATTAAAGTAATTAGTGTCAGAGTGTATTGTTAAGTAGAATAAATTATTGTTGTGTTAATTGGACTTTGATTTTTGGAATAAACGAAACGAACGACGATCCCAAGATTTTTGTCAGCAGGCAACCCAAAGCCGTGACAGTATATATAGATAAACTGAGCATGTGCAACGTTACTAATTTATATCGGGTCTTCAAAAAAAAACAATCAAAGATTGCTATGGTTTTTTAAACGTATGTCGTAGCAATATTTTTCTTTATTTTGTCAATGAACTTTAATGTCAAAATGTCATGTCAAAAATCCTGATCATTAAAGAAACAGTAATGCGACGTACGTTTTCGTAATCAAAGCAATCTTTGATTGTTTTTTTTTTTGAAGACCCGATATGATAAGTGACGTTATAGGCATATTTCATAGCGTTGTATCTCCGTCAATTTTTGAGTAAGAAGAAAAAGAAAAAACACTTGTTGACGTATTTTTTATGGACTAACGAAATCAGCAATAAAAAAATTGATGCAAGTACCCTATTTTGACAGCCTCAAAAAGTGTTTATTTTTGTTTGTGACGGTAAAATGGAAAACTATTAGGCAATTCAATCCATCTGTCAAAATGGAAAATTAAATATGGCGTGGCGGCCAAGCAAGTTTGTTTTGCATATGTTTTTATGCGTATTTTAAATTATTTTGCTTGGAGTTTTGCTTGGGGTTTTGCTTGCAACCTTGATTTTGATTATTTTATAAAATATCTGTTGACTATGTACCGAAACTATTAAATCAGGCGGAAACTAGATAATTTTTTGTGTTTTTTGATCCATGTGTGGCCGCCACGCCATCTTGAATGTCACGTGGTTTGAATTGCCTAATTGTAAAAAATAAATTTTCTAAGTAAAATACGTCATCGTCGAAAAGCGAAACGTCAAAATCGTCCCAAATGTCAGAAATTTGAAATAAGGAAGTTTACTGCCTCGCACTACCCATACACAAATAAAGACAAGCAGTTACCTTACCTATTAAGGAAATCATTATTTTCGGACTCAAATGCGCATGCATAGATGTCAAAATAAATACTGCTTGTCCTTATTGCACGTCCAATAACTCTCTATTGACTCCTTTTCTTGCGGTCAACTCTCACCCTTAGGGCGGGTATTATAAAACTGCTTTGACAGTTAACTTGAAGTTAACTTTTTGAATTACATGTAATTCCAGAAGTTAACTTTAAGTTAACTCTCAAAAATGTTTTATAATACCCGCCCTTGTAGTGTTTTTTTTTTCAAGAATATGTGCAATATTATTACCTAAGTGATGTGTTTTACAACGCCTGGAGTGAGAAGAAGCTGTGGTTCATTTGTCCTAGTTATATGTATTGTCTGACTAGCGAAACGGCGAACTGCAAAAGAATTTGCTGCTTTGCCAAACTTGACGGAAATTAGAAACAAAAAAATAAAGTTGGTGACATATTTCAAAGAATATTATAGACTAACGTCCCTAGAAGTCTCGTCCGTATTCTGATTTTTGATACCTCGATGGACGCCGGCTTTTGCTGGTGTGGACGCTGGCTCGAGTCTATTGCCCACTGTTGCCGAGTTGTCAGTGCTGTTGATTCGGCGTCCAGCCAGCGAGTCAGCGTCCGTATCCGCTTCTCTGAATGAAGTTATTGTGGCGTGTGCCAAGAGGAATTAGGAAGTTAAACATATATTTTCTAACATATTTGATAATTTACCAACGAATATCATAGATGGATGCTATTCTATCATTTTCTTTAGGTTTTTTTTTTCAGTATATTTGGCAAATTTGCCACTCGGAAATTTATGTTTAATTTCGAATTATGAATTATTTATTTATTTTCCAGTAGATCGGTTTATTTATCAACAAGTAAATTTTGGGGTCGGTCAAGTTTCCGCTTGTATTAAACAAATTTCAAAAATAAATACCTAAACCATAATAATTTTGCACACAACACAACGAAAACTAGAGCATTTTTTTAAACTAGGGGCAAATTTGACCGTTCCCCCTTGTTTGTCTAAAACTTGAAAAATTCCTATTCACCTAAATTTGCACAATTTCGCACGCCTATTTTCAAATTTTGCACACTTTTCTGGGGAAAGTTAAAGTATGTTTTTTTTTTAAAGATAATTCCCCAAGTCAAAAATTCAATAACTATGTTGGCAACACAAGCCTTTTCTACATAAAAAATTTGAAAGCATTGACAATTTTACATTGCATTGCCAACTTAATGTCATTTTGACTTTTATCTTTAAAAAAAAAAACTTTTTCTACAAACGTGTCAAAAATGCAATTTTTAACACCCCCCGTAGCATTAAAAATGTTACTTTATCGCACTAGTGCCATAAAGTCTTTATAGCACTAGTGTTAAAAATGAAACATCAAATTTTGAAAGCGAACGTCAAAAATGTTTGTATTTTTAGTTATTTACATTGATATTAATGGTAAAATTGGAACAACTGAGGTAGCCCGATTGGCAGCTTCATCTATATTTTTCAAGGGATCGATGCAATCTTCTCTTTCTTCTGTATTTTGTTGCATTTCTAGCAAAAATAATTACTAACCACGACATACTTTCAAGAAACTGACAAGACATTTCATTACCTGTAAAACAAGGTGCTGGTTGTTTGGATTTTTTGATAAATGTCAAATTCAATAATTTTATGTAGGAAAGATGCTTCCAATTTATTATTCATTGAAAAATCCAATTTGATGACGTCATAATTTAGAAATCTTAGATTTTACTATCACTTTTTCGCGATTGTAAACCCACTTTTCCGCAAATATTACCTCATTTTTTCGCGATTCTTATCTCACTTTTTCACAAATTCACACTCACTTTTTTTGAAATTTTTGACTCATTTTTTTTGTGATTTTTGACCCACTTTTTTGCAATTTTGTTTTCACTTTTTTGCGATTTTTGGCTCTCACTCCTCGGCGATTACAAACTTATTTTTCTGCTATTTCATCCTCATTTTCCCGCGATTGTTCCCCTACTTTCCGCGATTTTATCTCCACTTTTCCGCTAATTTGACCTCACTTTTTTTGTGATTTTTGAAAAATATTTTTTTTTTTTATTTTTGACTCATTTTTTTGCAATTTTACCATCACTTACCGTAATTCTAAATCCACTTTTTTACGATTGTAAACCGACTTTTCTGTAAATATAATCTCATTTTTCCGCGATTCTTGTCTCACTTTTTTTTGCGATGTTATCCTCACTTTTCCGCGATTCATATTTCATTCTCCACGATTTTATCCTCATTTTTCCTCATTTCAAAATTACGAAAATAACGATAATTTTTGAACAGTTACGAAAAATTACGGGAATTACGCTAAAGTACGTAAAATATGAAAAATTAGAGAGAGTTGCAAACATTTACGAGAATCACGGAATAACAAAAAATTGCGGAAATTACAAAAATTATGGGAATTGCCAAATATTACGCAAAAGAATTACGAAGTCACTCCAAAATTACGTCAATTATTTAAATATTACTAATTTTTGAAAAGTTACGAAAACTAACAAGACAAATTACGGGAATTACGAAAAATAATGGGAATTTTAAAAATTTACGGAACCTAGTAAAATGACGGAAATGACGAAAATTTGCGGGAATTATGAGAAATTATGAAAATTACGGGAATTGAGAAAAATACAAAAAACTACGAAAATTACAAAAATTACGGGTATTACGAAATATAACGAAAAAGAATTACAAAGTTATTTCAAAATTACGGTAATTCCCAAAATAACGGAAATCACAATTTTTTGAAATTACGAAAATTACAATAACTTAGGGAGAATTAGAAAATTCCGAATTTTTTTGGAAATTAGTAAAATTGAAAATTAAAAAATTGAAAATATAAATAATTACTGGAAAAAGCGCGAAAAATTGCGGGAATAACGAAAATTACCAAGTTTTCCAAAAATTGAAAAAAATAACGGGGAATTAGAAAATAACAAGAATTATCTCATAAATGACACGAATTAAAAAATTTCGAAAATCCCCAAAAAAAAATACGGAAATTACCAATTTTCGAAAATTTCAAAAACTTAAAGAAAATTATAAAACTAACGAAATTTTTTTGAGAAATTACGGAAATTAAAAAATTACGAAAATATGTAATGGAAATTACGAAAATTTCGTGTTTTTCGAAAATTGTAAAAACTAAGGGGATATTAGGAAAATAACGAGAATTATCTGAGAAATGACAGGAATTACAAGATTTCGAAAATTCCCAAAATAAAATACGAAAATTACGAGACTTATATAATTTCAAAATTATGAAAATAACGGAGTTTTCTGAGAAATTACAGGAATTAATAAATTACGGAAATCTGAAAACTACAGGAATTATTCAAAAATTATGAAAAATACGAAAAAATCACGAGAATTAAAAAAATTGTGACAATTTTCAAAAAATTACGAAAATAACAAGAATTACAAAAAGTTACAGGATTCACGAATTTTCCGAAAATTACAAAAACTAAGGGGGAATTATGAAATTAACGAGAATTTTTTGAAAAATGACGGGAATTTAAGAATTTTCGAAAATTCCAAGAAAAAAAAAATACGGGAATTACCAATTTTTGAGAATCACAACAAACTGGGGGGGAATTATAAAGATAACGGAGTTTTTTTGAGAAATTACGGGAATTACAAAATTACGAAAATTTGAGGAACTACAGGAAATATAAAGATTGGAAGAGATAAGGAAAAATCACGAGAATTGCGAAAAAATTACGATAATTTTTGGTAAGTTACGGGATTTATGAAAAAGTTACGGGAATTACGAAAATTACGAGTTTTCCAAGAATTGCAATGACTAAGGAAGAATTATAGAAATAGGGAGAATTATCTGAGAAATTACGGAAATAATGAAAATTCACAATAAAAAATTTTTGAAAATTACGAATTTTTGAAAGTAACAAAAACTTAGGGGGAATTATAAAATAAGTAGGTAACTGAATATTTTGAGAAATTACAGAAATTAAAAAACTGAGAAACAACAGGAATTATTCAAAAATTACGGGAATTTTGGAAAGTTACGAAAAATTAAGAAAATTAGGAAAAAGTTATGGGAATTACGAAAATTAGGAGTTTTGCAAAAATTGCAAAAACTAAGAAAAAATTATAAAAATAAGGAAATTTATTTGAGAAATAACGGCTTTCAACAATTTTTTTTCGCAATTTAACCTTCACTTTTCCGCAATTTCAAAGTCCAAACTCACTTTCTCGCAATTTCAACAAAATTTTCCGCGAATTTTGCCTCACTTTTCCGTTATTCTTTCCTCATTTTTCAATAAGTATAAGCTCACTTTTCCGCGATTTTCGCCTCACATTGCCGCAATTTCAACCTAATTTTTCCATAATCTTTACTTTTGTTTTTCGTATTTATAACCTCATTTTTTCTCATTATAACCTTGCTTTTCCGCCATTTTTACTCAACTTTTTCGCAATTAGGGAATCCAAACCACGTGATTTTTGCCAACCAGCCGGCATTTTGAAATTTTTATGAGGTTAGAATACGGGTTTTTACATGTCAACGATGTCAGAAAAGTGTCAGATTTGAGAACTCGTCCCGTGTATTGATAAAGCCTGGTACTCATAAAAGCGAAATTCGCTCTTTTTTCAACGTCAAATTGTCGATGCAATGTCAAAAAAGAGCATTATGAGTACTAGGCTTAATCCTGCCAAAAAAAACATATGTGTTTTGTTTATTGTTTGCCAACCAGACGCCATTTGGACAGGTCGTTGGATTGCCTAATTCCAACATTTCCAACCTTATTTTTCCGTAATTTTTACTTCTATTTTTCGTAATTCCAACGTCACTTTCCAGCAATTTTGACACTCACTTTTTCGCAATTTTTGAAAAGTTACGGAAAATTGCAGGAATTACGAAAAATTACTGGAATTATAAAAATAAAGAGAATTACAAAAATTATAGGAATTATGAAAATCACGAATTTTTGAAATTATGAAAATTACAAAACTTGGGGAGAATTTAAAAATAACGAAGTTTTTTAAAAAATTAGGAGAATTAAAAATAAGTACAAAAAATTACGGGAATTACGAAAAAATTATGATTTTTGAAGTTATGGGAAAATTGCGAAAAAGTTATGGGGGAATTACGAAAATTATGAGTTTTTCGAAAATGCAATAACTAAGGAAAAATTGACTTTTTTAAGCAAAATTCATTTTCTTACATTTTATTGTTTTTCTAGAAAACTGGCAAAAGAATAATTGTGGAAATTTTTCAGAAAAAAGAGGAAAGTGAGGATCTCATTAAAACAAAATTTCAAAATTTTCCAGTAAAAAATCACTTCAGGAAAAATTCTGGAAAATTGACTTATTTAAGCAAAATTAAGGAAAATTCATCCTCTCACATTTCAATTTATTTCTGGAAAACTAATAAAGCAAAAGTTGTGAAATTTTTCCAAGAGAAAGAAGAAAATAAGGAGCTCATTATAGGAAAATTTCGAAATTTTCCAGTGAGAAATCACTTGGAAAATCGACTTTTTCAAGTAAAATTAAGGAAAATTCATCCACCACAAGAAATATTTTGAAATTTTTACAGGAGAAAGAGGAAAGTGAGAAGTTCATTATATGTATGTATAAAAATTTCAAAATTTTCCAGTAAAAAATCACTCCAGAAGAAATTCTGGAAAACTAACTTTTAACCAAAATTCATTTTTTTAATTTTAAATTTTTTCTGGAAAACTGGCAGAAGGAAAATTTCAAAAATCTACAGTGAAAAATCACTCTAGGAGAAATTTTATTTATATATTTTCGGATAACTGAATAAATTCTCTACTAAGTTAAAAAATGTATTACAAAACAATAATTTCGAAGGTGCTCCATGAATTAATCTATGACATAACTTTTTCTCTAAGTTATGACGTCATCGATGACGTAAGTAAAAACTTGCGTGCCGTGAAACAAACTATATGTTTGTTTGAAATTTCAGACATAAAAAAATCAATTTTTTTTAAAAAAAGGCAAATGATGACGTAAGTACAAACCCACAAAAAATGGTGCTGCAACACCACTCAAATTTGGAGCCTAGTTGCGCTTATGCTACTCGCTTTGGCCAATTTTGCGCACGTTTCTGGGGAAAGTTATTAAGGCATTAAAAATTTGCACTTTCCCCCCCGTTTGTCGAAAAATTAAAAGATCCTATCCTTGTCTCCCCACTCTCCCCCCCCCCCTCGTTTTTCAAAAAGTTGAAAAATCCTTATGCCACTAGGTTCACCTAATTTTGCACAACTTTGCACACCTATTTTCAAATTTTGCAAAATGTGCACTTTTCCGCCGGTTTTTTGAGAAAATTAATAGTTATTTTCCTAACAAGTGCGCAAAGTGATACTTTCCCGCACGAAAAAGCAGTTAGACGAACGACGCGAAGCGGAGTTCGGATAAGCTTTGAGTGCGGGAAAGACACTTTGCGCAAGTGTTAGGAACAATATTCTTTCTACGAGTATCTTAAAAAAGTAAACTCTGAATTGTTAAAATATTAGAAAAATCAACCAAATCAAAATCTTCAAAAATCATTTAAAATTTATTGGAATTCCTCAGAATGTTTTTTAAATTAAATACCCAAAAATCTTTTCACATCTTCTGGAATTTCTAGAATCAGCAAGAATTTTTTCACGAGTCTCTTAAATATCAAAAATTTTACAAATTCCTAGCAGTACAGACTGGTCCAATTTGGACTCCCTTGATAGGAAACATCATGTTAACTAAGCGGTAATTTCAATTAAAAACTTTCATTTTGAATATTAGTTTATTCAGAAACCATCAAAACATTGAAAAATCAAGTATAACTATGGTAATTATGCATAACAAAAATGAGTGCGCAAAGAGTTTCCGTGCGCAAAGTTCAACTTTGCGCACGCAAATGAGTGCGCAAAGTGATTACTTTGCGCACGGAAGTAGAAATTTTTTTTTATGTTACTCAATTCGGGTTGAAAATAAACGTACAAAATTGAGTGAACCCAGTAGCAAGGGTTTTTCAATTTTTTGACAAACAGGGGAAAACGTGCAAATTAATACAACATTCAACTCCCAGAGGAATGTGTAAAATTAAAAATAAGGTGTGCAAAATTAGCCGAAGCGAGTAGCATAAGAATTTTTCAAGTTTCAGATAAACGGGGAAAAAAGTGCATATTTATCACACCTCATCACTTTTCCCAGAAGAGTGTGCAAAATTTGAAAATAGGTGTGCAAAATTGTCCAAAATTAGATGAAACGAGTAGCATAGGGGTCTATCAATTTTTTTAAAAACGGGTGGGGTTATGCAAATTTTTGATACGATATAACTTTCCCTAGAAAAGTGTGTAAATTTTGAAAATCGGTGTGCAAAATTATGGGTTATTTATTTTTGAAATTTGTCTATTTGTCGAAAAAAGCAAATTTTCAAAGACGGGGGTAGTCCTGACAACCTGTTCACCTCTCGACCTGTCATATTTTGACAGCTGTCAAAAATTACATTTGACAGCTGTTGAGTATTCCAAATTGTATTATCATCCGAACTTAAACTGTATGCAAAATTTCAGCGAAATCTATTGCGAAGAAATGGTTCACAAATCTGCATCTGTTACATTTGACAGTTAACACCTGTCATCAGTGGTCTGAAATGTATTATCATCCGAACTTAAAGTGTATGCAAAATTTCAGCAAAATCCGTTGCGAAATAATGGTTCAAAAATCTGCACCTGGCACATTTGACAGTTGACACCTGTCATTAGTGATCTAAAATGTATTATCATCTAATCACCTGAACTTGAAGTGTATGCTAAATTTCAGCAAAATCCGTTGTGAAGATATGGTTCAATCTGCAACTGTCTCAATTTGACAGTTGACACCTGTCATTAGCGGTCTAAAACCTTCTTATTATTATTGCCTTTCATATTAAACATTAAACTGGTTTGAGGCACATCGATCGGATAGTTTCAAAGTCTATAACGGACATAGGTAGACACACAGACAGACAGACAGAAACAATTTTTGTGTTTTATTCCTCTATTTATTAGTAACAGAAAATTACTACCCACAAAAATACATAACTATTTACCTATTTATTATTTTTTTTAAATTATAAAATATTCCTATTCTATGGTAGGTATATGTATAATTAATAAGTACCTATATAAAACACAGGCATTCAATTTGTTATACAAAAGACAACTTGGCAACGCAGCCTAGCAAATACGCGTGCATTTGGTGCCTCAAATTAATTTAATCGCAGAAACGACTGATTTTACTAGGACACTAGCGCCATCACGCAGGTTTATATTTTCGCCGCCGGACGGTTCTTCTAGCATATTTATTTTTTTGCTATATGGGCATGTGTAATATTTTGAAATAGGAAAAAATCAGGCAATATTACGAAATGATGGAAGTAGAGAGGCCTGATTATTCAGAAACAAGATTCTATTGGTTAGAGCCTGAACGACAGCACGCAGTGGCGTGGTTATTGGCGAAACTAGAGAATCTTTTTTCTAATAATTTTATTGGTTTATTTCCTTGGTGTTTTCGGTGCCACTGAACTCAAAGACATGGCTGTCATCAGACGGTGTCAGTTGAGGTGTCAGTGAATATTTTTAGGTAACGCCCCAGTTTTCTTCCCCCTTTCGTCTCTACTAAGTTACCACTTGCCAGACTATATGTATGTTTAAGTTCTATTTTGTGTACTATTTCTCAAAAAATAATATTTTTACAAATACCTAATTGTATTTATTTTGAAATTTTTTTTGATGGTGGCCTTATTAGGAGCTTAGTGATCCAAATAAGGCCAATGGTAAGCGTCTTTGTACGCAAAAACCACCACTTATATGAAAAATAAATAAATTGGTGTTAATATTCAAGTAATAGAAGCGTAACACTTCACATATAAGCTCGTGATTTTTGTTGGGTTTGGTAAATAATGCTTGGAAAAAAATGAAACTTCTTAACATGGCCTTATTTGGGACAGGTACCTTATTTTTATTTACGGGTCTTTTGAAACAATCAATTTTTTTGACAAATTTATTGAATGACTTTTGGTTTTAAGAACCGACGATTTTCGACGAATGTTTTTGACGTCATTAATTTGTTTCAGTTAATTTTTATTAGTTAAAAAAGGAAGGCAAATGATGTCAAAAGTACAAACCCTCGTGAAACAAAGAGTACCTACCGATTGATCAATAATATCAAATTAATGATACGCTTTACGAACTCGAATTGACTTATTATCCATCTAATATTTTTATAGATCCTCTGAAGCCGCTTTGGAAATGATGCTGAAATTTAAACATATAGAGACGCGCGTGGTGATTCAAAACAAATTGATGCAAAAATTCGACGTTATTTTGGATCAATATACGAAAGAAATTTTGGCCGTCGATGACAACTTTACGGTATAAGTTGAATAAATTCGAATGAAATCACCAGCTAATAAATTTTATAATATTTTAGAGAAATAAAAGACACCCAAATCTGAACAGAGACATGCCGCCACACGCAGGGGCCATTTATTGGGTGCGTTTGCTATTTTATAAATTAAAAAAGCCAATTTTGAAATTCCAAAATGTCGTCGAACTAATGAACTCTCCTTTAAGAGAAGAAGCTTTTGATTCTTATTTGAAATTGGCTAAAGAATTACGGGCATATGAACAAGGTACTTATATTATATTTTAAAATTCAATATCGCTAATTTTAAATTTGAATAAAAAAACAGCCAAATTGGATGATTGGATAGATAGTTACGGACCGCTTGTGGAAAAAGTGATGCAGCTGGAGGTACTGAAAGTAACTGAAACTACTAAAAAGGCCAAGATGTTCAAACGAACCAGAAGCTCGTTAGGGCGCAGCAGTCAGCAACTATTCAGTTCTGTAACTAGTGGGAATGCAGCTGTCAAATCTTTAATACCAATCAAAAGTAAGAATATTTTAATTTATTTTCTTTAATAGTTGGTTCATATATCTAGCAGTGTTTATGAGATTTTCAAACATAAAAAACCTAAAACATAGCTTACTACTAGGAATTTAAAAAAAACTGTTACTTACAAATCAAAATTCACTTCATAGGATAGGCCAAACAGGGGTTGAAAGTTGAAAAATATTAAACTAAAATTTCAATGCCATTGGTTTGGAGTTGGATTATTTTGTAATTTTAAAATTTGTATTGTGCCAAGGCCAAGCAAAGAGCCTAAAACAGCTTAGGGGATGAAGAACTTTTTAGATTTACTATGGGACTTGAAAGCAGCTTTATTACTTTTTTTGAAATTCAATTACCTACACAGGGAATGATGCGGTGATAATCACTTCTAATGAATAACCTCCTCAATAGTCACTTTTCTATAGGAATTAGTGTTAAGAGTGAGCTCAAAAAGTTTTCCTCGAGTGTTTTGTTTTCATTTGCTCGACAGCCCGACCCTGTATAGAAAATAACTATTAATATTTTGGAATTCTAGCTGGAAAAAAACCGCAAAGACCATCATTAACTACTTATTCGGCTGTCAATTTGATGGAGAGAGTTCATTCTCAAAAAAATTTAACTTGGCACGAAATTATGGGCAACAATATTATGATCGATTTCAGCTCGAAATTTGATTTGAATTTTGATCCGTCGTTATGGAACTGCTTTAAATGTATCGAGACTTTCGAGCTGCTGAAGTTCAAATTGCCTGAGAATTTGAGATTGATTGCCATGAGGAAGGAACAGTGTTCGAAGAATGTTAACGCTGTTATTAGGATGTTGAAGATGTATAATGATATTATGGATAAGTTGACGCCACCACAGGTAAGAATTTGTAGTTCTGGCAATATTTAGGATTTCATTATACCTGACTGAAAAATATACACAATGCGGCGTCGCCATTTTTTCTATTTGGAAAAAAGTAGACAAACTGCATTTTATTCATAGATTTCTCATTATTGGTTCCTCTATTGCGGTAGACGCTTCCTATGCAGCTCTGCTTAAATCGCCACTACATTTCATTGACTTTTTCTAGTCCAATTGTAAAATATCTGCAAGCTCGTTTTTACTCGAGTCATAAATGTCGTCAAACGTCAAATTCTGATGAGGTATATGCCTCATTGGGTATGCCAATCCGTGACATTGACCACAAGTTCTGGACACACAGGCGATATACAATTATGGGTTTTAGAGTTCAGGTAATGAAGAACGGAAAAATCCAATAAAATGCAGAGTGTCACGTTTAGAAATTTAAGTTGGGCGCTGTAGACTGCTTCTGAAATATCCTGTCAAATGATACTCCCAAATTTGAAAAAATGTCGTTTAGACCAAACAACTTTTGTATTCAAGTTTTCTTTGTAAACCTGAATGAAATAGAGTTAAAGAGGGGTTCAAAATTTAGTGAATATCCCTGAAGTTGCCAAAGCTTACTTCTTCTTTCATAGCATTATACATGAGTAAAATGAAACGAGCTACGTAGCGGAGCGAGATAGACTTCGTGACAATAGTCACCTATTGTGCAGGTCGTAGATGAAAAGATTTATCACAACATATCCCTTCCTATTTGAAGAGATAAGGGTAGTAGCCAACCCCCGCTAGGGGTTTGAGCTTACAGGGATGAAGTTGATAGTGAAACGTGTCCCCTTGAAAACAAAAGTTTGCAGGTCTGATGGTTTTTTTCTAGTTATCACGTACGAAGCCGTAAACTTTGCTAGACTGTTAGCGATAGGTCACCCTGTATAAGATCCAAAATGTATTTGGAAATAGTTAACATAAAAAAAATGTCGAAAACGGTGGAGAAAGTATCATTTTTGTTTCAAACGAACCGATGTAGGAGATATTCACAGTTGTTCATTCGAGAATAATGTACGGTACGTGACCAAATTCCTGGAGAATTTTACGCTTTGTCGCAATTGTGATAACCTCTTTAGACGTCCGATATACAGAAAGCCAAATTTTCGCGAAAAAATGATTTTTGCAATCTTTGACATTTGATATCTCAGGAAGTACCTAGCACAAGACAAGGCTGAACATATACAGCTATGCAACATCCTTTTTTAACTTAAAAGCGCTTTTTAAAACTGGTACGTAGCTTTAAAAATTTGTATGGTTTAGAATACTAATTTTTGAAAGTGACCAGTTTCAAAAAGCGCTTTTAAGTTAAAAGAGGATATTGCATACAGCAGATAGACTTTTTGGTACTTCATCAGAACCTGCTGAACAGCAAAACGAAGGTCTCTGCGAAAATTTTCTTTTGCTAAATCATTCCGCAGATTTTTGTCGAATCTTATTTGACTAGAGTATGGTATATGTATACAGTGTGATTTTTTAAGTGTGCAACATATGGGGATTTTTTTTTAGTAATAGCACAACCCAAATACAAACAAGACCAAAAGTTGGTGAATGTCCTATAATCATATTAGGTGCACTTAGAATGGTTGCAAGTCAAACAGCATACAGGGTAGCTCAAACAATATCAAAGCAGGTACTGTAAAGTACCCTTATTTTAGAAAATTCAACAAAATGTTATAGAGAAAAGTTGTTTGGAATTAAAAGTTATGCCTAAATACCAAAACATAGCCTCCTAAGATTTTTTTTATTTTTTTTCGAAAAAAATCTATAATTTCTATATTTTTTTTATTTTTTATTTCCGCCCTTCTTGAGACTTTCAAAAATTAATTAAAATCAAATCAATTTTACATAACTTTGTTCAAATTCAAGCATATTTGTAAAATTACCTTAGATTTTTAATTTTTTATGGAATCACAAAATTCATGTTTGTTGCAATGATATTCAACACAACATTAAAATGTCACAATTTTTTTTTTTAACAAGTTAAAACATCACTAATGATAAAAGCCATATTAAAAAAACTCTCCTTAAAGTGCAAAAGTTTTATTTTATTTAAGTAAATATTAGTATCTAGAATTTTGATATTTTTTGAGCCACCCTGTATGCTGTTTGACTTGCAAACATTCTAAGTGCACGTAATATGATTATCAGACATGCACCAACTTTTGGCCTTGTTTGTATTTTGATTGTGCTATTACTAAAAAAAAATCCCATATGTTGCACACTTAAGTAATGACACTGTATTTAAACTACGTATCAATCGAACTCGAACACCCTAATTTTTGTTAGCTTTTTGTAAGACTATAACTCAAAATCTAGCAAGCCGATTTTGTTGAAATTTTCATTAGTGAAGGGCTGCTCTAATTGCTACTGTATGTTTTTTTTTTTAAGATAAAAGTCAAAATGACACTATGTTGGCAATACAATGTAAAATTGTCAATGCTTTCAAATTTTTTATGTATAAAAGGCTTGTGTTGCCAACATAGTTACTAAATTTTTGACTTGGCTTGGGGAATTATCGGGGGTAATACCACGAGTGCTTAAAAATTACCGATAATTTTCATGAAAGCTTGTTGTTTTAATTCCACGAGTTCGAAGAACGAATGGAATTTGTACAAAAAGCTTGAACGAAAATTATCTGGTTAATTTTTAAGCACGAATGGTATTTAGGGAGAATATTTCACGAATTATAAAAATTATCACACATCTTATGGGTTTTTGGTTTTCTGTCAAACTCAATGATATGTGGTATATCTTGACTTACTGATAAAAAGTTCTCATGGGCCCAACCCGATACTATGATTAGTTTCCGAAATACAGGTGGTTTAATGTTCAAGAAATGTACACATTTTATATGCATTCACATCTACCTGTCACCTATTATTAGGTCTGTCAGAGTGAATTTCATTGGTTGTAACTAGTTTTCTGACTGTTTTCGACCAATCAAATTCGCTCTGACAAGTTTGTGATTTTTGCAAAAATAGACCTATTATTAGGTGACAGGTAGATGTGAATACATATAAAATGTATATGTTACTGTAAATGCCCGAAATTCGGTAAAACCTAGGATAAACGCGCTAAACCTAGGATTTACCAAAAGCAAGTGGTAAAAGCCCGAAAACTAGTTATTTTGCTATCATTTTGGACTTTTACCGGACACAAACAGTAAATCTTAGGATTTACCACACCGCATTGGTAAAAGTACGAATACCACTGATACGTTACAGAAATCGATATTTCTTGAGTCCTGGAGATTCCATCTCAGGAAATTAGCGGAAGAAGTGTAGTGTGAAAATTGTCGTTATATAGTGGCCAAGGATTTAAGGAATGCAATTGCATTCAAAAATGTTCCACCAAAAGATGTTTGTGCAAATTCTCTAAAATACTCTGAAATTCTAAATGCATGGAAGTTTCCCCTGTACCAATAAATAAATATTTCTATTAGTGTACAGGGTGCTGCAATTTGGAATGTTTTAACAGGAAAAACATACTTCCAGACCAGATAGAGGAAAATTGACTTAGACGTCATGGGATCGATTTTCGAGAAACGTCGATTGTCAAAAACCGTATCACGATATCTTCAATGGTACCATTGATACAGACTACAGAGCGATTTTCGATTTTCCCCCATTATGAAAAATCGCTATAAGTTTTTTATTTATCAATTTTTTTTATTTCTGTAAAAACATTATGTAGATAATTTTTTGAGCACAATCCAGTGGCGAACTCAGTTTTTCTCTATATCGCTCCAATTTCGAGATATCGACCAAAGTCCGATATTTTTAAATGAAACACCCTACATATTAATGGCCGCGTTCACCAGATACAAACGTTGGTAAACGGTTTGCGATTGTTCTGCTGAACGCTACGTTGAATTTATGTTGAAACCAAACATGTTTTGCAAACGGCCGCCATTTTTGCAAGCATAATTTGAGAGTGTTTATAATTGAAGACCCTGCTGCAACAAGGAGGTATCTGCATTTTTTGGCCAAAATGAGTTATCTGCTGTAATTGAAACAAAAAGTAATATTCTATCGTTTGGCGCAACAACGAGATTTCGAACTAAAATATTTGAGAGGGGGGAGAACCAGAACACATACATCCTTTTTTATTTGGTGCAATATAGACGTATCTGTAGCATATACATCCATATTGCACCAAATGACAAATTTATTTTACTTTGACAATAGCAGATATACCATATACTTAACCTCATGAATGCCCTATTATAGAAAAAACTGAGCTATACAGGGTTCCAACTATTTCATAGGGACAGCATTGATTGCTATTTCGGGAACGGTTAAAGTTAGAAGGGCGTTTAAATTAGAAAAAAGTTGCCATTTTTGAAGGATATTAAAAATATAATACTTGTGAATTTGAACTATGTCTCTAAAATCATTAGATTTTAAAATATTTGATCAAATTGTTTTTGGAAATTTTCAAAAATAACCCTGTATTTGCGAAAATAATAGAAATTTGGCAACAACGAAAATATATTTTTCTACTGACGTTTCATAATAGCAACTTTTCGATTGTCATTTTAGTTTTGAAATGACATTCTTTTGAGCACTCAGTGCGTAAAAGTGACTTTTAGCCACTCAGTGCGTAAAAGTGACTTTCCAGTGCGTAAAAGTGACTTTCAAATGCGTAAAAGCGACTTTCAAGTGCGTAAAAGTAACTTTTAAGCACTAGTGCCTAAAAGTGTTATTCATTGTTCAGAAATAAAAAACACACTAAATGCAAATTTGAATTTTGTTTTGTATTTATTATGAATATTAGTCACCAACATGAAAGGTGTCAAGCAAAAGCAGGCGACAAACATTGAAATAAAATTGTGTTTTTTTATTATGAAACGTCAGTAGAAAAAATCTTGTATACAATACGTTACGAAACGAAATCTTTTAGTCACTCGACGTGTTGTCCAACTCGGCTTTGCCTCGTTGGACAATTTTCACGTCGCGTGCCTAAAAGACACTCATTTCGCAACTTATTGTATAAATAGCTATTTTAATATTGTTCAAAAATGGCAACTTTTTTCTAATATGAAAATTTTGGATTAACTTTCCTTGCTATTCCATCCACAGATGCGTTTCGACCTATTCAGGTTTCGTCAGTATGGCTAGGAAAGCGAAGAAAACCAATCCAAATAAGTTTTTTTTTCTATGTATTGGTGCCTTTTTTGTGCAAAAAGGAGGTATCTGCATTTTTGTTTATTATCTACTGATATCATATGAAAACAAATTCAAATTTTTTTTGCGTTAAATTATTCACTTTTTTTTGCGTTAAATTATTCACTATACATCTAATTATTAAGTTTTTTATGTCTCCTGTAAAATTTGAAAAAATACAGATACATCCTTCTTGCAGCAAACCCTTCAATTGTCAACACTGTGTTTTGTGTGGTGACATGTCATTCAGAGGGTGACGTTCTATCATTGAAAAGTTGAATCGTTCAGCAGAACCAAGAGTTTACCCAACATATTCTGTTGGTATTTATACACTGTTTACAATCCGTTTTGGTTCTGGTGAACGTGGCCAATAGCTCATTCGATAGCTCTGTTTTTGCTGATTCCAATGATATTAAGTTCGATAGGTTTATTTCTAACAGTTTTCGAGAAAAAAAATTATATATGTTTTTGTCGTAAGACCAATGTGTTAGAGAAGGATTTTATATGTGTAAGGAAAATGTGGAAGGTCTCTTTCTAACACATTGTTTCTTATGGCTGAAGCAGATATAATTCTTTTTCTCGAAAACTGTTAGAGATAAACCTATCGAACTTTATATCATGGAAATCAGCAAAAGTAGAGCTATCCAATGAGCTAATAATATATAGGCTGTCCCATTTAAAAAAATCGAACTATGGTCAATATCTCAAAATGGGAGGGAAATAGAAAAAAACTGAGTACGCCACTGGATTGTGCTCAAAAAAATACTCCAGAGATGTTTTCATAGAAATAAAAAAAATTGATAAGCAAAAAACTTATAGCCATTTTCCATAATAGGGGAAAATCGAAAATCGCCCTGTATTAATGTTACCATTGAAGATATCGCGATACGGTTTTTGACAATCGACGTTTCTCGAAAATCAATCCCATGACATCTAAGTCAATTTTTCTCTATCTGGTCTGGAAGTATGTTTTTCCTGTTAAAACATTCCAAATTGCAGCACCCTGTACATTTCAATTTATTTATTTCATTTACTAAATAAAAGGATTTTTTCTTTTAATATTCAAAGATAATTTTTCGAAAGTCAATTGGAACAAGGTGAACATAAATCATAATTGGTGGCTGACTAAAGGCAGTGCATTTCTCATGGAAATTTTCAGTGACCAGTCAGCTATAAGTTGGTATCTTGTTCCAATTGAGTTTGGAAATACTATACCTACTTTTTGCAATATTAGTATAGTCTGGCAAGTGGTAACTTGGTAGTGACGAAAGGGGGAAGAAAATTGGGGCGTAGCCTAAAAATAATCACTGACACTGACGTCTCCTAAAGACAGTATGATTTTTGGATTCAGTGGCGTACCAAAATATCAATTTCAATTCAGTAATTTAAATCGGATAATAATTATTAGGCTGGGTTTGTAGTGTTTGTACAGGAAAATAAAATAAAAGTGAAGTCTGTTTTTTTTTTTTAAAGATAATAGACCGTCAGCTAATGACAGATTTTGCTGACCAATTTTTTCTTTTCGGAGATTTGAACCACTGAAAATTATGTCAGTGCTGAGCTAAAAAATAGAAATTTAGCGACCGAACGTCTGCTAGGCAAAAAGACACTTTAGGAATAAAATAATTTTTTGATGTCATCAATAATGGAGCGTATAAATAGACCAAAATAGAGACTGTTTAGTGAAGTCATTTTTTTTTTTGTGTGGCATGTTGAGGGTTGAATATGGCTAATTAGCTGATGAGTAGTAAGTAGTTTCAATGCCTACCGCTCGTTCGAGACTTTGGAGAAAAAAAAAGTTCATTTACATGAAGCATTTTTCTTTAATGATCTTAAATTGTCTGCCTTTTGAATAAAAGATTGACATTGATAAATAATTCACTCAAAAAAAATCGCAGATGCTTTTCAATGATTGAAAAAGTGGGGAGTCAAATTTCAAGAGAAAAGTATAGCAGCTTCCATTTTCTTTCTGTCTGGCAATCGAGAGAATGGAAGGTTTTGTTGTGAAAATAACGCTGAAAAATCGCCAGACGATGATAAGACTTCGAAATCGAGCAAATCCACAAAAAGTTCTGTGGACATTTCGAACGGGCAACAGGCAATAAAATCATTTATCTTCTCATCAGCTCACAACCCACATTCACCCCTCAAAATGTTAGACAAAAAAAATGATTCCACTAAAGAGTTCCTATCTCAGGGTCTAAAAGCATTCAAATAAATTATGAGCCGTTTTCTCGCGTCCACTTTTCTGACACTGGTTCGAAACTGGTTTGAAACAGCTAATGGAAGTAGCATTGCCCGTTTCAAACCTGTTTTGAACCAATGTCAAAAAAGTGGACGCGAGAAAATGGCTTTGAATTTGAAATTAGAATTTAGGTGTAACAACTGTAAAATCTTAATAATAAATCCACTCTACATGCTTGGATGTAATAATAATAGAACAATACAAAATAAATCTGACAAACAAAAACAATAACAGTGAAAAAGCCTCATAGGTAAATACATAAAAAAAAAAAGGAAGTGGATGAAAAAAAACATAATGAATTCAAAAAGCCCGACGAGAAATATGTGGAATAATGGATCTAGTCTATATTTTCAATGTCCGTATCATTACTGTCTTCACTACTATCGCTTTCATCGTCACTTCCATCAACATTAATTATTAATGGCTGCACTTCTTCCATATATTTATCTTTTTCCCAAAACCTATCTTCAATGTCAACCACATGGTTGCAAAACTTTTTCCATTCGGAGGGTCCAATTGAAGCTATGCCTTTTTCGGTCATATCTTTTAAAGATTTTATGGTGAATTCTCCTTTCGGATTATGGTCTCAAATGAAGTATTTGACTCGAGACCATGCCAACTCAATCGGATTGAGCTCGCACATGTAAGGAGGTGTTCGTAATGGGGAATGACCATTAGAACGAATGATGTTGTCGATGACATAGTTTTTTTCATTATCTGGTGGCTTATGTCAGAGCACTAGCACATAAAGGTCAAATTTTCTGGATTTAAAATCATACGCTACTCCTTTTCGCTCCAACCAAGATATAATCTCTTTTTTTGTAGACGATTTCGTTGGAGTTCTATATTCTTGGGCTGAGTGATAGGGCGCATTATCCATTACAATAACTGAGTTATCCGGAATATTTGGGAGGAGCATTTCTTTCAGCCATTTTGTGAAATTGTCTTTGTTCATCTGGCCATGATAATCTCCAGTATTTAAGCCTGCTTTGAAGATTAAACCAGCATCTTTAACGAACCCGTTTTCACAACCAGCATGAATGAACTACGATAAGGCGTCCAGTTGAGCCAATGTTATTAATCACCCCAAAAACTGTATCGCTTTGCCAACATTTTTTGAATGTCAAATCGTTGTCGACCCACGTTTCGTCAATATAGACGATATTCCGTTCTTCTTGGCGATACTTTCTGATGGCCCTTAAATATTTGTAACGCCAATGTAAAATATGGGGTTTCTCCATAAGAATTTTCCGCTTATTTCGACACTTTTTCCAATAAAATCCATTGGCTTTGAGTAAAATTCTTAAAGTTTCACGACAATATGGAAAATTATTTTCTTGTTGCAGCTTTATCAATAATTTCCTTGTTGTTGGGACGACCTTTTCTTCTAAGTAAAACCATTCAATGGATCTGCGTATGACCCCAAAATCAAAATCATCGTATTTTTCTCGAATCGTGAGGCGAGGTCGTTTTTTTTTCGGAAAAGCGAGTCTACTCTCAGGCTTAGTGTGCAACCTCTCCTCATCTTCCTTATGGATTTTTGCAACTGTGGTTTTACCAACTCCAGTGTACATAACAGTACGTTCTAATTTAGATTTGAGAGGTAATTTGAACACATTATTGGTCGCTTCTTCATTGCACACTCTATATACATTTGCAATTATTTCTTTTGCTTGACTGTGCAAAGGTTTTCCGCGAAGGTGTACATTCATTTTTAGAGAGAAATATAAAAAAGTAAGGCCAGAGATAAATACTCTATAAACTGAGTTTGGCGCAAACTGAAAATACCAGAAATGTCATCAATAAAAATTGCAAAGAAAACCAAAATAAAGTTTAAACTCCGTTCCGAAAACTCTAAGGGCGGGTATTATGAAACTATATTGACAAACAATTAGAAGTTAACTTATTCCAGAAGTTAATTTTCAGTTATTTGTCAAAGTAGTTTTATAATACCTACCCGCCCTAAATAAATGAATCAATAAAATTAAAGAAAAAACTCTTCAGCTTTACCAATAACCACGCCACTGTGCCGTCGATGAACGTCTAACCAATAGAATCATGCCTCTGAATGACAAACGTCACTCCACAGCCATCATTTCGCAATGTTGCCGAATTGTCGCTACATTCTTTTTTTTTGCGGTAGCTCCTGATTGCCGACTATCGTTTTCAATATTGTGGTGATTACATATTGATATGATGTTTATGCTTACATGACAATTATTCAAATTTACTACAATTTACTAGTATTTTTTTATATTTCAAAGTACTGCACACAACCATAATGCAAAAAAAATATGCAAGCAACTTCTTTATTATTATTTCCGTTACGTTTGGCAAAGCAGCAAATACTTTTGCAGTTCGCCGTTTCGCTAGCCAGACTATACCTGAATTAATGTTTTTTTTTTTTAGTTTTAATTTCGTGGGTTAGAGGACAGAACCAAAAAAAGAAACTATCAAGCTTTCGGCAACGTTTCGGAATATATTTTTCCTTTTTCAAGCCTTAAACTATTGCTTCTGCAGTCCGTTCAAGATAGACAAAGGCACTTCTCAACATATTATTTTAGGGATGCAATCAATTTTTACAAAATTCGTTATTTTGAATTTAAATTTGAAAGCTAACTCCTAGTCCTAGTCCAAATTCAAAATAACGAATTTTGTAAAAATTGATTGCATCCCTAAAATAATATGTTGAGAAGTGCCTTTGTCCATCCGGAACGGAATCCAGAAGCAATAGTTTAAGGCTTGAAAAAGGAAAAATATATACCGAAACGTTGCCGAGAGCTTGATAGTTTCTTTTTTTGGTCCTGTCCTCTAATCCACGAAATTAAAACAAATCTTTACAAGGACACGAAATTATCACAGTTTTTTTTTAAATATCTCGTTTAAGGCCACTATGATTTCTGTTCACATTTAAGAATATTAAAATAAAAAGTGTTATGGTGTGACTTTTTGTTTCATTTATAAAGTATCTTATTTTTAGGCATTGAGATTTCAACGATTATCGTGTCGCGATATCGATCTGTGTAACGTATCAGTGGTATTCGTACTTTTACCAATGCGGTGTGGTAAATTCTAAGATTTACTGTTTGTGTCCGGTAAAAGTCCGAAATGGAAGCAAAATAACTAGTTTGCGGGCTTTTACCACTTGCTTCTGGTAAATCCTAGGTTTATCGCGCGTATCCTAGGTTTTACCGAATTTCGGGCATTTACAGTAACATATACATTTCTTGGACATAAAAGTACCTGTATCTCAAAAACTAATCGTAGGATTGGTTCGGACCCATGAGAACTTTTTATCAGGAAGTCAAGGTCTAACACATATCAAAATTTCATTGAGTTTGACAGAAAACCAAAAACCCATAAGAGGTGTGCGGAGTCCTTTGGTAAAGTCGTTAATAGTTATTTATACACCAAGTGAGTTAAATGAATGTTTATTCATGAGAAGAAAGTTTAACCCACGAGCCCTGGCGAGTGGGTTGATTTTCTTCGAATGAATAAACATTTTAACTCACGTGATTTATACAAAATTTTATCCCATTTTGATAGACATTTGAAAAATAAGGTACTTAATAGGAATTAAATTATGAAAAGAATTCATTTAGTGGTTATGAAAGCGCTAATTATTGAAATTGGTGGTTGCTAGGGTATAACTAGTTGTTTGTTTGTATTTGTAGCAGATTTTTATACTAGCAGAGTGACTTAAAAGACCGAGAGTGAGTTAAAAATATTTTAAGTCACTCAGGTGATAAACTTCTACTTACCTTTGTTATTATGCGTTCAATAATGTCGTTTTTAAACGTCAAAATGGGATAAAATACTTTTATCCCATTTTGACGTTTAAAAATGACATTATTGAACGCATAATAACAAAGGTAAGTACGTCAAAATGGGATAAAATACTTTTATCCCATTTTGACGTTTAAAAATGACATTATTGAACGCATAATAACAAAGGTAAGTAGACGTTTATCACCTGAGTGACTTAAAATATTTTTAACTCACTCTCGGTCTTTAAGTCACTCTGCCAGTATAAAAATCTGCTACAAATATAAACAAACAACTAGTTATACCCTAGCAACTACCAGTTTCAATATTTGATATGCGCTCGCTATATGAATTCTTTTTATAATTTGATTCCTATTAAGTACCTTATTTTTCGAATGTCTATCTATCTAAAATGGGATAAAATTTTGTATACATCACGTGAGTTAACATGTTTATTCATTCGAAGAAAATTAACCCACTCGCTAGGCTCGTGGGTTAAACTTTCTTCTCATGAATAAACATTCATTTAACTCACTTGGTGTATAAATAACTATTTCTGCGATTGACAAGAAAAGAAATGTCAGCATTTTTGACCGGTTGACAGGTCGCAAAACTCAATATTCTGGTATTTCAATTATGTTTCAATAGTTGCTAAGGAATCAATGAATAACAATACGGGAAACACTTTTCCCGCCTAGGCCGGGAAAGTGATTCTCGTATTGTTGAATAATTGGAACTAAAAGACAAACATTTAACAGGTATTTAACCGATCACAGAAAAAATATTATGTGTATTTCGGTGGAAAAGCACATTCTCGGCCTTCGGTGTTTGCCGGCCCCGGCTACGCCTCGCCTGTCAACTTACACCGTCGGCCGAGAATGTGTCACTTTTTCACCTAAATACACAATATACTATTTCCGTGAGCAATTTTGCGATAACATTCCAGGACGGCTATTCTTGAAATCGGGGAGCTCGTTTCTCATGAGAAAATTGTACAAGTTCTCATGGAAGTAAAAAATAGGTATTCTTGAAAATGTGAACAGCTCCTTTCCTACGAACGGCGAGAGAACTTACTTCTACTGGTCTCAGTTAGGAGAAGTGAAGTTCATCCATATTTTAACCTATAACTTATAGTGAAAAGTGACGTGTGTTATGTCATTGGTTTTTATGCTTTGTTGAGAACATGAATTTAAACGAGATAATTGCGGCCCATATCATTATTGGCGATTTGCAAGATGCTGAGGAACAGGCTAATCACGGACCACGGCAGGTGCTCCAAATACGGGATCCATTCGTATATTTATCTGAACATAAATTCATAAAATATTTTCGGGTAACGAAAAATCTGGCACATGAAATAATCCAACAGATATCCCCATTCATGGCAGTTCCATCTAGGGTGTCAGCATTAACGGTAGAACGAAAGGTATGGGCGATTGGATATCTACTTATTTTTGCAAATTAACTAAAATAGTTCACCTTTTAGCTACTTATAGCATTACGATTTTTTGGTCATGGATCCTATCAAGAAATCACTGGAACCAATACCTTTGTAGCCGTTAGCGAAGCCACGGTTAGTCGCGCCGTAAATGAAGTTTGCAATGCTTTGCTACAACCGGAAGTATTTAATCATTGGGTGCACTTTCCGCGTAATCGCCAACAGTTACAATAATTGAGAGCACGTTTTTACCAAAAATATGAATTTCCTGGCGTGGTTGGGATAGTTGATGGTACACATGTTGCAATAGTTAAACCACCGAGCAATGATCCTTTGCATCCTGAACATATCTACGTCAACCGGAAAAACTACCATTCCATAAACGTACAGCTTATTTGTGACGAAAATTTAAAAATCATCGCCAGCAGCGCCCGCTTTCCCGGTAGTTGCCATGATGCGTACATTTGGCGCGAATCAGAAGTGTCACTGGTCATGGAAGCAGTCTACCGACGAAATAACGGAGATGTTTTTTACTTGTTGGGCGATTCTGGCTATCCCCTAAGACCATGGTTGTTGACGCCTCTGAGAGCTCCTTTAACACCGGCTGAAGAAAGATTTAATGAACGCTTCACCTCGGTTAGAAGCACGATCGAACGATGCAACGGAGTCTTTAAAAATCGGTTCCGTTGTTTGTTGAAAGATCGAGTACTGCATTACACACCGGCAAAAGCATGCAAAATGATCAATGCATGCACTGTTTCACACAACATGTGCCTAGAGCGCAATGTGCCTGAACCAGAATACGATTTGGAACATCTAGACTATGGAATGAACGTCAATATGGAGGACTTGGAAGAACCAAATAATGTTGGAAATCGAGTAAATCGGGATCGCCTCGCTGGCAGACAAATACAACGGCACATTATTGCAACTCACTTTAATTGAAATAAAAAATTAAATTCGTATTTATGAATATTATGAACAAAAATAAACGCAACTAGCATTTTTCCTAAATACTTTAATCAACTCAACATAACCGTAACATGATATTCTTTGGCTACAAAACAAAAAATAGAACGTAAGACAAATGGCCTGGCACAACTAGTAGGAATTTTGTTGAAAGTATTCCTTCAACTCTTTGAAGTGATCCCGAATGACTTCCTGCACAACGAGTTGGTTTTCCAACAGCTTCAGTTTCTTTGCTCGATAAGCTTCTGTAGCATCGAGATTTCCCTTTACCGTTGACAGAAAATCTTTGCTCATAGTCAAAGAACTTTGTAGTCTGGCTGATGTAGTCGTAAATTTACGTTTTTTGTCCGCGGTTTTAGGACCCAATCGTGGATTATCAGCTTTGGGCGAAGGCACATTGTCCTTATTTTCCCTTTCCGAAAACCTAATTTGCTCAGCCGTTGGCTCCACAGCTTCGTTTTTGCTTTTTCCGACGACCACGGTGTCATCTTCATTGTCTTCCTCCACTGCCACGGTTTTATCAAGTTGCGATTCTATAAGGATCTCTTCAGTCTCACCTTCCTCGAACGTAGCATCCGATTCAAGGTCGTGTATACCACTCAAGATTGTCGGCACCAACATACCCAGTAATTCCATTTCAGAGTGATTAAACTCCTCATCCGTCGGTGGACCGCCCCCCGCTCCCTGAGTGTGCTGATTAATCCTAGTATTCTTTGCTTTTACATTTTTCTTCAGATCTTGCCAACTCTGCAACAAACAAGAAAACTCATTTACAGTCGATTAAAATTTTAGTTTTATACTAAAATGGCTCCACCGAGGGCTCCACGATTCCTGTGTACGAGCAACGAAGCAATAATCGTTTTTTTAAAACCAGCTAAGCTAAGCAATGTTAGACTCCGTTTGCATTTACAATGGATCTGCTTTAGAAACCGATTCAAACGGATGCCTAGCTTTGTTTCTTTCATTTTTTGAGGCATTTTCAAAAAGTTTTAATGTTACAGTTTTTGCATACTTACTTTGTTTGCGCCATTGCTTCCAATTTTTATAGGCCCTTTTGGCATACAATTAAGATCCTTGGCTGCTTCCTCCCATAATGGGCTCTTTCACTAAAATTTAAATACGTAATTTAGGTATAAAATCCCAAAGGAGGGACTATTTTAGGCACATATACCAAAAAAAAATGTTCTACAAGGTTAAATAAGTTTTTTACAGGCATTTTAAACTACCAAAATTTGAATTATTTAAAAACGCGCCGATTTGCTGACGTCGCATAAATATTTTTCATTTCGCTTGTTGTTGCAAACAGCTGTCCGCCTCTGCTGTATTTATCCTGTAGTAAATGCAGGTAAAGGTTCGAATGCGCTGTTGTCGGTGGTGACTAAATGTAGTGCAACGTAAAATAAATAAATAAAACTAAACATAGAAAATTATATTAAATTGTGTTTAAGCATAATTTCAATAAAAATGTTATAAAATCTTGAATCCATAACTAATTAATTTAACTACTTTTCATGAAATTTTGCGAACATTTCAGAATTAAATCTATTACAAATTTTCAATGTTGACAATTAGTGGCAACACGGTCAAATAGCGAGCTGCGACGTCATAGAAATAAATTCTGGGTTTTTATTTGGAGGTATTTCTTTTTTTTCTGTTTTCTCAAGAAGGACTATGAATTTTTCAAAAGTAAAAATACAGAAAATTCTGTTTTTAGTTGCTTTATCCAAATATGCCAATTTCAAAAATTAGTGAAAGAGCCCATTGCTGTGCTTTCTTTTTAGTAAAGCCGGGTGTAAATTTCCCACTTTGTAACTCGGGATGGTTCTTTACAAACTCGATCAAACATTCTTTTTGACAAACACTTACTTGCTTTGCCCGTAAAGGCGCTGCTTTTTCTGCCATTTTACGATGGAGACTTTCAAATTATTTTTAAATTGAAAAATAAATAATTTTTCCACAATGATTGACATAAACCGGTTTTTGACAGTTAGATTCTTTTTAGGTCATAAAGTTTGTCGCTTTGCTTTCATTGGGCGAAATTCGTTTTTTTATGCTTGGCAACGGCGCACAAAGGTAATCGCCGGGAACTCGTTCCCTGTATTTCGAGAATACTCACATTGTGCTATGAGAGAAATCAAATGGGAAGTGAACTAATGTCTGCCCAGCGAATCTGTGTCTACGGGGCAACGGTGAGGGGAATGCAGTTGTAAAAAAAATGGCTGATTTCATTCATAAAATACCCAGCTGCGTGCGGAACTTTTTGGAAGTGTTATCGTATTGCAACTCGTACACGAAAATTGACAATGACCAAACCTCCGCCACTGGATATTTCAATATAAATTGATATTCCAAGATGGGAGGATACAATTATGTCAGGCCTGGCCAATAGCGAGACATAAGATGACGTTGGCTCATTGACAACCGTATGGTTCCCATGGCAACGGCGATCCTGCCAAAAACTCCACCATTCAGGTTCATCCAGGCCGGATGCTTGCCAAATTGTCAAAAGCGGATGGTATATTCAGAAAATTATTTTTTACAATAGATCAAATTGAAGAAATCAGGAGAAATAAGAATAGATCTAACAACCACGTTAAAATATTTAGAGTTTTATTATTGTTATCAATATTTTGTTATTAAAAAATGGATTTTCAAATGAACTATACTTCATGTCTAGTATTTTCGCTTTTTTATAATTAAACGTGGCAATATGGCGCATTTACATCCGAATTCCTGCCGTAGACTCAGATCCGCTGGGCCAACAATAGTCACTTCACATGCACAGAGTTCACTTCTCACGTCGTCAAGAATAGCCGTCCAGAGAACTTTTACTGTAATGCTCTTTATATTCTTCCCCGTTTCTTTTTCTCGTATTAAAGGCCCAGCTTTGCAGGATAGATGCAAGTTCGGATATTGGAGTATCTTGATCAAAAGTGTACTTTTTTCGCCGCAAAATGACATAAACTGCCTCCAAATACTGTTTTTTTGGTTCAACTTCCACTATATTTGCGTCGCTTTCCTCATCTTTCACTTCACCAAACCGATTCATTTTGATTTTTAATGGCTTTTGCTTTCGACAAATACACCAAATACTTGTGTTTCTATATGGTTACTATTGATTCCCGTCTCTAATTTATAATACATACAAACATTAATTTTTTTGTGTCGTCAAAATGTTAAATTGACTTCTATAGGTGATAATTTCACGTTGCCTAGACAACGTTGAATTTTCGAATGTAATACCACAAGAGGTTTCAGGATTACCGGATAATACTTTTTCCTGTCACGAAACGCGTTACGCAGGAACACCACGACTCCGAAGGAGGAGTGGTGTTGCTGGTAACGCGTTGAGTGTCAGGTAAAAGTATTAGGTAATCCTGAAACATCGAGTGGTATTTAAAAGATTATACAACGAACTAAACTTTATACTTCAAAATTTAAAAAAAATTCTATAATAGAATTTGTCATAAATGCCACCAAGCGCGATAATCCCAAAAGGCTTATCACTTTTTAAGCCTCTCGTGTCATATGGGAATAATGTACAGGGTGTCCGAATTTGGATGGTTTTAATAGGAAACATCAATTTCTGAGCAAGATACGCAAAAATGAACCCCCCACTCCGAGGCTCAAATTTCTTGAAATTTTGATTGGTGCAAACCGCATTTTGATTTCAATAGGACACTCTATATATTAATAGCTCATTAGGAATCGAAGCCAGACAGAAAAAAACTGAGAACGTCACTGAATTCTACTTGAAAAAATGTTTCCAAAAGGTCTTTACGGAAATGAATTATTTTCATAAACAAAAAAGGAGACTTTACAATATTGCCCAAAATCGAGAATCGCCCTCTAGCGGCTAAACGGTTGAAAATATCAAAATGCAGTTTGCACCAATCAAGATTTCATGAAATTTGAGCCTCAGAGTGGGGGGTCTATTTTTTTCTATCTCTAAAAATAAAGGGTGTTTCCATAAAAAAGTGTCCAATTTGGCCCACCCTGTACAGTGAGTTGTATAATCGAATGTGATACCACAAGAGGTTTCAGGATTACCGGATAATACTTTTACCTGTCACGAAACGCTTTACGCAGCAACACCACGACTCCGAAGGAGGAGTGGTGTTGATGGTAACGCGTTGAATGTCAGGTAAGAGTATTAGGTAATCCTGAAACATCGAGTGGTATTCAAAAGGTTATACAACGAACTAAACTTTAGTACTTCATCAATTTTTATTGTTATTAATAGCAAATGAACAATATTGCCACCAAGCGCGATAATCCCAAAAGGCTTATCACTTGTTAAGCCTCTCGTGTCATATGGGAATAATGTACAGTGAGTTGTATAACCGCTGTAATTTTTCGATTTGTCACTTCTCTTATGGGAAAATTTATACATGAGTGAAATATTCTTAAAAAAAAACAGACTTTATGCAATTTCCAATTGTAAACAGATACAGTGTAAAACATAAGTTGGCGATTTTTTTTTGCGAAAAATTGGGTTCACCCCGCATTCTGGTGGAGGAAGGGTTAGATAGTACTTCGGGACGTTTTGAGATTTTTTGAATATCGCAGCCCAATACGATTTTATCATGAGTTATGCGATTTTATGTGAAATATAGCTTTTAGCTTCATTATTTCTTTTCGAAATAAACACTTAAAATTATGGCGCATATGGAAATACTTAGAACATACAGGGTCATACAAAAATATACAATGTGTCTATTTTTCTAACCACAGGGATCGGGATCTGGTTATTATAAAAGATACGAGGTCGGTTAAATTAGAGCAAAGTCAAAAAAAATTATTGCCAATGAAATGACGGTTCAACACTGGCACCGCTGGTGGCAGTGATGTTTGTTTGTGGATGAATGCAGATTCACGTTGTATCAGTGTATAATACTATGCTAGTATTATAAAAAAAAATTATAATTAGTAACTTGTATTTTGTATTAATAGAAAATAAAAGACCAAAATACTTTCGATTTTCTGTATTCAATATATTAAAAATAATCGGAGAAGTACAGGCTTCCAACAAGTTACACTTCTAAAATGCGAATGAAATAAAATAAAAATATAATGATTAATCAGAATAAAAAGACTGAACCGCTAATTTTAATGAAAGTATGAATGCAGAACGATACCGAGATTTGTATGTAAGAGATATTCTTGTTCCCTTTGCAAACAACTTTGATAATGATTTTGTCTTTGTGGATTATAATAATGCTCGTCCAAATCGAACTATCGAACAAATATCGGGGTGTGCCTACCAAGTATTGTCCGTCGTTTTTTATCTGACACTTTCCGTATGAGGCGCGAGGGGGTGAAGCTAATGGCAAAAACAGGTGGGACGTCAGGTGACCATTGGCGTTCTTATGTAAGGAGCGACCAGCTCATACTTTTTTTATCAGATTAAAACCGACGGACTTTACTGATTACTGATCTTTTTGCCAAGTCCATGTTAATCTCATGATTGTTTTTTGTTTTTGTTAAATTTCATTTAATATGTGTTTTTTTTTTTTTTCATTTTAACACGTCGAAGGACAGTGAACATTTAATTAAAGTGGGGAGGGACTGGGAATGTAAATAAATTTCAAATGTGTGACACTACGGCACTGATATTCGAAAATTCGAACGTATTGTGACAGTGGTGACTGGATTCACATTAAATTGTATGGTAGATACAAATGCTGAACGGCGCCGTCGCGTCATTTTCAACCATCAAGACGCATATCAGCGTTGTGTCACATCACAACTTCAGGAAATGACGCTGATCTGCGTCTCTGTCCTTCAACGTGTTAATTATCCCTACTTATAATAATTGTTTTTTTTTTCATTTATTATACAGAGTGAGTTTTAAGCATGGAACGCCTCAATTATCTCGAGAACGGCTTGCAGGATTTTTATGAATTTTGGTTTGAAAGATTACTGTGATATGGCAGATAATATGGTAGTACTTACATGGTTATCGGATCTTTCGTTTTTCGGGAAATATCAGAAATTTTGTTTTTTCAAATGGATCACCCTGTATATTATGACATTTATGTATTTTGCGGAAAATTCTAGACATATTTCATGTACAATGTCATATATTTATCTTCGACTGTTTCGGAAATATTGACAGTTAAAAATTGACGTTTTTGCAACTTTGACAGGCTGTGAAACCTAAACGGCTAATTTCATAGCGAAATCAATTTTACATTCTCATTTGTAGCTTTTCATAAACTATCATTTGACACCAATTATGCATTTAACCGGAGATTAATTTAACTGAACTTTTTAATCATAGATTAAATTCAAAGTTGGTGTCAAGTGATAGTTTATGAAATACTAAGATAAGAATTATATGATCGGTTTTGCTGTAAAATCAACCATTTAGATTTTACAGTCTATGTCAAAGTTGCGAAAAAGTCTAATTTTCAACTGTTAATAAATCCGAAACAGTTGAAAATAGGTACCATATGACATTGTACATAAAATATGTCTAAAATTTTCCGCAGAACCCAGAAATGTCATAATATACAGGGCGATCCATTTGAAAGAACAAAGTTTTTGATATTTCCCGAAAAACGAAAGATCTGACAACCATGTAAATACAACCATATTATCGGCCATATTACATTACTTTTTCAAACCAAAATTCATCAAAACCGTGCCAAGGTGGATCTTAGGGCCGGTATTTCAATATCACCTTAAAATCAAGACTTACCCAAGGTACCTTTAACGTTAAGGTGAACTTGAAATCAGTTCATTCAGGTGGCTTAAGATCCACCTTGAATTAAGGGAGCTTTGATATACGGTGAAACCTGTATTAAGGATAATAGTTGGGGAGCTGGCGTCAAAAACATGCAAGAGTTTTCGCAAGGCGGATATTTTCAAAATAGGTCGTACTTTAGTGTTAGAATGCTAGTGTACAGTCAGCACTCACAGTTCCGGGACAGCTGGCACTGGGACGCGGGCAAAGTTGTAATTTTAAGAAGCATCTAAACTGTTTTCTCAAAGCTCAAAATTTATAGAAATTTTGCACATTATCTGTTTGAAGGTCACAGATAACGTATGTAAATCGTCAGACGTCTAGTTTGTTGCAAAAAGGGGGTCAGACTTCCTCAAAGTTTTTATTTTATGGCATTTTCTTCGGTGTCCTGTCAAAATATATTTTTGCAGGTATTTGACAAATATATTTGAAGAAAATGCCATAAAATAAAAACTTTGAGGACGTCTGACCCCCTTTTTGCAACCAACTAGACGTCTGACGATTTACATACGTTATCTGTGACCTTCAAACAGATAATGTGCAAAATTTCTATAAATTTTGAGCTTTGAGAAAACAGTTTAGATGCTTCTTAAAATTACAACTTTGCCCGCGTCCCAGAGCCAGCTGTCCCGGAACTGTGAGTGCTGACTGTACACTAGCATTCTAGCACTAAAGTAGGACCTATTTTGAAAATATCCGCCTTGCGAAAACTCTTGCATGTTTTTGGCGCCACCTCCTGGACTATAACTTAACGTTATTCTGTACCTCAAGGTGACATTGAAATACCGACCCTTAAGCCCTATGAACTGGGGGCGGATTACGAACTCTCGATTCGAACCGAAACCGCCATGGATTTCGAACGCACTCCATGCGAATGCATCAGAATGAGTTCGAAATCCATGGCGGTTTCGGTTCGAGTCGAGAGTTCGTAATCCGTTCCCTGATTTCAAGTTCACCTTAAGGTACGGTTTGTTAGGAGAGTACGCGTCGCACAACTGACAACGTAAACGTCGTTATTGGTTCAGGTATGACCATAGGTATGACGTACATCCGTTTTCTCACGTCAGAAGACGGGTGTACGTCATACCTGAACCAATGACGACGTTTACCTTGTCAGTTGTGCGTCGCGCACTGCCCTAATAAACCATACCTTTAGGGTACCTTAGGTAAGTTTTGATTTCAATGATGACACAATGATGATGTGGCATTTGTTTTTCAATATAACATCAACTAAACTCAGAAAAAAAATAAAAACAATTTACATAATTTCGTTTCTTTTTTTTTCGGATAGTGGACTGCGATATTCAAAAAATCTCAGAAACGTCTCGAGGTACTAAGGTACTCTTCTGAACTGAATACAAAAAATCTACTGAACTCCTCACTCTAGCAGAATAGGGTGAACCCAAACTTTCGAAAAAAATTCGCCAACTTATGTTTCATCCTATATCTTTTAGCAGGTGGACGAAAATCTGTTAACAACTGGAAACTAAATAGCAATTAGAGCAGCCTCTCAGTCCTTAAAATTTGAACAAAAACACAAAAGCGGTCTCCTAGATTTTGACTTATAGCCTTACGAAAAGTGACCAAAAATTGGGGCGTTCGAGTTCGATTGATTCTTAGTTTATAATCAGATTTTCTTTTTCTTTTTTTTTCATAATCATAAAGCATTAAACTCTTCTTTAATTTCTTTCATGATATGAACAGCAGTGTATTTTCTAATTTTGGTTTGCGTCCTTCGTACCTTCCCATTTAAGTCTAGGTTTATCCTTTATTATTGAAATATTGACTCCGCCATCTTCTGATCTGATTTCCTGTCTTTATCGGTTTTGGTCCACCCAGAGTTTTTCGGCCATATCTCTTGCTCTGATCTCGCTATCAATTCCTTCGCTCAAGCTTCTTCTAGGTCTCACACTTTTTCGTCTTCCCTGCGGTGTCTTATTCAGTACAGTATTTACTCTCATTAGTTTTCAGTTTTCGTCTACTAAACGTGACCATACCCATACCACCGAGAAATTGTTGGCAAGTTCTAGGTAGCTAATTGTATAGTTTTCCTGCGCCGTTTTAAAAATTTTGCAGGGCTGTTGATTGTGATTGTGGCTGTTGGTATTCTGCTCTTCATTCAGCTTTGCTAAATCCTCATTCTATTTATCGAAGCAAATGGGTCAGATAACATCTTTTGTTTTTTCCGGGCAAAAGGATCTACGGACGTATGTGGTAATTCATATACGATTTACGATTTCTTTCCCAGTCTTTGTTCTTCTTTTGAGTTATCATCGTGCGTACTTTCCTTTGAAGAGTTTTTCATTCGTTTCTACCTTGATCTGTTTTTAGGTAAAAATATCTGTTGCATTTTCTTTTGCTTTTGCTATGACTTTACCTGTCTTTCATTTACCTCTACATTTGACCCTTTTTAAAGACCGGGTTGCCACCTTCGACCGTTACCTTGGTCAAGGGACCCGCACAGGGTACCCTCAGCCAGATCAGTAAAACCCTGTTTTTTTTGACAGGGTTGTTATTCCTCCGTCTCCTGCTTCCTCATCTTTTGAGTGATGAGGCCCCCTATCCTCTATTGTAAATCACTTTTGCCTAAGTGTTCGGTTTATTGATTTGAGCTACTTTAAAACCCTGTTGAAAATTAGTTAAACGACTTGACTTAGATAATTAAACTTAGCAAACGTTAAGTTGAACTGCATTGTTCTTTCAATTTCAATTCAACCAATAGTCCAAGAAACGGGGATCTGAATAGAGGGTTTACCTCAACATAATTAGAAGTTAATATTTTTTTGGGGGGATCGGTCCATTTTAATATGCTAAATAGCATATTAAGTTTGCGACTTTGTACTTCCATGGGGTTTTTAGTTAGGGGTGGTTCTTAGGGGTACTTTGCGGTTTATGGAGAACGCTGCTCAAAGGGATGGTCCAATAACAAAAAGTCTCAAATGATTATTGTAGCTGAAGTTTTTTGCTATATAAAACTCCCGGACAGCACTCCTTTATCTTCTACAGCGTCTTGAATAGTAGCATGTTTTTGTTCAAGGTCACTGAATCAAAGTTTCGTCTGTTTGAGCGCATTTGATGCAGCAGCGGCCGAATGCATAATCCGATTTCAATTTTTCAAACACCACATTATTGCTAATGAAATGCACTCTCCAATGCTTTTTGGTTCGAATTTTTTGCTTGAAAATTAAGCGAGTACGGACTTGCCTAATGTGCGAGGAAGTTGTAAATTGCATCGAAAACTACCCCTTTCTTGCATTCACTGTAATTTCTTAACGGGGCCAAATATTTGGTGACAGTTTTCGACAATCGGCAGCCCATTTTTTCCTCTCATAATGACCAACGGATTTTTTTTTTCGTTATATACTCAATGACTGTTGTTGCAGCAGTCACGTGAAGCAATTAAAGTTGCAGTATAATCATAAGAACAATAAATAAAGCCATCGTACCAAATTTCAGCGCTGTGCGACAATTTTAATTTTTTTTGACTTTTTGAAAAATTCCGCGCGACGTGTTCAGGCCAATAAGTCATTGAAAAAAAAAGTCAGCTGGGGCATTATGAGAGGAATAAATGGGCTGCCAATTGTCGAAAACTGTCACCAAATATTTGGCCCCGTTAAGAGATTACAGTGAATGCAAGAAAGGGGTAGTTTTCGATGCAATTTACAACTTCCTCACACATTAGTCAAGTCCTTGCTCGCTTAATTTTCAAGCAAAAATATTTCGAACAAAAAAGCATTGGAGAGTGCATTTCATTAACAATAATGTGGTGTTTGAAAAATTGAAATCGGATTATGCATTTAGCCGCTGCTGCATCAAATGCGCTGAAACAGGCGAAACGTTGATTCAGTGACCTTGAACAAAAACATGCTACTATTCAAGACGATGCAGAAAAAAAACTATAGAAGATAGAGGGGTACTGTCGCTGAGTCTTTTATAGCGAAAAACTTCAGCTACAACAATCATTTGATACTTTTTGCTATTGGACCATCCCTTTGAGCAGCGTTCTCCATAAGCCGCAAATTACCCCTAAAAACCACCCCTAACTAAAAACCCTATAGAAGTACAAGGTCGCAAACTTAATATGTTATTAAGCACATGAAAATGGACCGATCCCTCCCAAAAAATGTTAACTTCTAATTATATTGTTGTAAACTTCCTTCATTGCTTGGCCTACAAACTCAAGTTTAACTTTTTTTAAGTTAAGTTGTCTACGTCAGGTCGTTTAAGTTATTGTGAGCGGGATTTGAACCAAAATGTGTAACGTTAATATTTTCAAAATATAACTTTTTCAGATCGTTCTACTGAAATCCAAACTCCATGACGTCGAACTTTACATCCAACAAGGCCTTTCCAGAGTGAAATGGTCCTCTTTAAGCGTTTATGAATATGCGGAAGATTGCGAGGCCCAAATTATAGCTTTAAATACAGTTTACGAACACATAGAACATATTGAAAAAGACTTGTTCAGACGAGTCAAAATGCTTTTGAACGCAAACCTTTTTGAATTTGACCCAGTTAGCGTCGAGCCTACGAGACTTCCTTGCAAGCAGTTTTATAATGCCATGTATGAAAAACGAACCGAAAAAGTAGCAAGTTTATACAAAATTTACGAATCATTTGGCCCAATTTTGGTGAAACTAGAATATCTGGTATTGAATAGCAACACTGGAAATTGCCCTGAAATGTTTAGCTACTACTACTATTGGGAAGCAGAAATTTACAAAGCTCTTATTGGCATGACTATGAGAAATCTTGGTTTATTTGCCAAAAAATTTGAGGATAAAGTATTGCTATTTCAAGTTGACGCTTTAGTAATGACTCCGGAAATATTACTCAGACCCAATGCAGCCGAGGTTTACAATTTGACTTTACGTAATACTCACGATTTTATAGACAGGCTACGTCTGTTTCCTCGCTGGGCAAACGAAACTTGCATCATGTGCAAGCCAATTCCAGTTTCAAAAAAAGAAGATTTTTTGTTTAGTTTTTATGATGAAATTATAAATGCTGCTGACGTTAATGATGCTACACAAAGACTACAAGATGTTGTTCGAAAATCTATTCTGAATGTGCAAAAACATATACAAAAATTTAAACGTTACAAACTTTTGTGGACAGTTGAAAAACAATCTGCTTGTGAAAAATTTATGGCTGGCATGGTGACTTTGGAAAATTACGATGAAAAATTTATGTATTACAAAGATATAATTGAAACTATAAAATCTTATAAGGAATATATGGATATCGACAGTTTAAGATTACATCTAAAACCTTTGTTAGATACTATAGTGCAACATTGCCTTCAATGGAAAACGACTTTAGGAAGTTTATTAGATGCCGATACTGTAGTGAAAATGATGGAAATGAAACGAAAAATTGACGATCTTAAATCTAAGATAATACAGCACATTAAAGGCCTCGAAAAGTTTAAGACAGTTATGCAAGCCATAACAGCGATACGAAAATACAATATACAAGCTGAACTAGATTATTTACGATTTCAAGATATTTATGCAATGCTGAGGCAACATGAGTTTGAATTCGATCCTGCACATGAGGCTATGGCTTACCAACTGGAACAAGATTGGCAAGAGTTGTTAATATCCGGATTATATAGGGAACAAACACTAGAGTCTACCAAAGAACGTTTTGCTTTGCTTACGTTAGATGAAATTAACACATTTTTAGATGAACTAGCAGAGTTTTTGAAAAGATTCGAGCATGAAGGCCCCGGATCTGTCGGAGAAGACTTAGACAACGGCACGAAACTTATGGAAGAATACCGGATTGAATTTGACACTCTAGAAGCCCGTAGAATTGAGTTAGTCAATGCAGAAATGTTATTTGACATTCCTTTAGCTGATTATTCAGATTATTTACAAGCCAAACAAGATTTTGAGGGCATGGATGTGATTTATAAAGTTTATAAGGCCCAAAAACACGCGAGAGAATTATGGGGTAAGACTTTATGGGCTAATTTGAACCCACAAGCATTGCTTGATGGAATCGACGGGTTTTTAAAAGAGTTTAGAAAAATACCCAAAGAAATTCGCGCAATGGATGTAGGATTAACGTTGGAACTTAAAATGAAACAATTTAGAAATTCTATACCTTTAATGGTTGCTCTAAAGAACGAGGCTTTAAGAGACCGCCATTGGAAGAAACTAATGACTAAAACTGGTATAACATTTGATATGGCACCCGACAGATTTACGTTGGATAATATGTTTGCCATGGAACTTCATAGGTTTCAAGATATTGCTGAGGAAATTATTAATAATGCCATTAAGGAGTTGGCAATTGAGCGAGGTGTCATGGAAATTGCTGATACCTGGAAAACGGTGGCATTTATTGTGATTAAACATTTGAAAGGGACCGACGATAGAGGTTTTATTATTGGAGCCACTGATGAAATTATGCAAATATTAGAAGATAACTCTATGAATTTGCAAAGTATGGCGGGCTCTCAGTTCGTAGGACCGTTTTTGCCTCACGTACAAAAATGGGAGAAGACTCTGGCACATATTGGTGAAGTAATTGATGAATGGTTGGCAGTACAAAGAAAGTGGTTATATTTAGAAGGAATTTTTGTAGGGGGTGATATAAGAGCTCAACTACCAGACGAAGCCAAAAAATTTGACGAGATTGATAAATTTTTTAGGAAGATCATGATGGAAACTGCTAAAAGACCTATTGTATTAGAATGCTGCACCGTGCAAAGTCGCTTAGAAGAACTTCAGGATTTAAGCGTAGGTCTCGACAAATGTCAAAAATCTTTGAACGATTACCTTGACGCAAAAAGACGAAGATTTCCAAGATTCTATTTTATATCTACAGAAGAATTATTGTCAATTTTAGGAAGCAGCGAACATACAGTAGTCCAAGAACATATGATAAAAATGTTCGATAATATAAAATCTTTACGCTTCACCACTGACTCTAATGATAGAGTAATTGCCTCAGCAATGATTTCATCAGAAGGGGAAGTGATGGAGTTTAGAAACCCCGCAATGATTGAAGGAAAAGTCGAAGATTGGATGAATGAAGTTTTAAAAGAAATGAGACGGTCAAATAGATTTATAACAAAAAGCTCCATATATTATTACGGGAAAATCCGTAGACCTCGACCTAAATGGATGCTAGACTATCAAGGCATGGTATGTCTGATAGGAAGTCAAGTTTGGTGGACGGCTGAAGTGGAGGACGTATTTGCCAAAATTAAAAAAGGAAATAAAAGAGCCATGAAAGAGTACTTGCAGCAACTCAATAATCAATTAGATGAAATCGTGTTTACTGTCAGAGCTGATTTAACTACCAATGACCGTACAAAATTTCGTACTATAGCCATTGTCGAGGTGCACGCGAGGGATATTGTAGAAAACTTTGTACGAGACAGCGTAACAGATATATCCGAATTTGAATGGGAAAGTCAATTGAGATTTTATTGGGTTAATCATTTGGATAATTTATGGGTAACACAATGCACGGGCTCATTTGAATATGGTTATGAATATATGGGCCTGAATGGTAGATTAGTTATAACACCCTTGACTGATAGGATTTATTTAACTATAACTCAGGCTTTGATAATGCATATGGGAGGAGCTCCTGCAGGGCCCGCGGGTACAGGAAAAACTGAAACTGTTAAAGATTTAGCCAAAGCCCTAGCTTTATTGTGTATAGTAACTAATTGTGGAGAGGGCATGGATTATAAAGCTATCGGTACGACCCTTGCAGGCTTGTCACAATGTGGCGCCTGGGGATGTTTTGATGAGTTTAACAGAATCGATATATCAGTGTTGTCAGTGATATCAACTCAACTACAAACGATAAAAAGCGCTTTGATGATGAGGCTGGAACGTTTTACCTTCGAAGGTGTTGAAATTGCCTTGGATTCTAAAGTAGGCATTTTCATAACCATGAATCCTGGTTATGCTGGTCGTACTGAACTGCCTGAATCTGTTAAAGCCCTATTCAGACCTGTAGTATGTATTGTGCCGGATCTAGAAATGATTTGCATGATTTCATTATTTTCCGATGGATTTTTAGAGGCCAAAGTACTGGCTAAAAAAATGACTGTGCTATATAAACTCGCGAGAGAACAATTATCTAAGCAATTCCATTATGATTGGGGCTTGAGAGCTTTAAATGCTGTGCTTAGAATGGCTGGTGTGCTTAAAAGAGCTTCGCCAGATATTAAAGAAGCCTTAGTTTTAATGAGAGCCCTTCGTGACATGAATCATCCCAAATTTGTTTACGAAGACGTGCCTTTATTTCTGGGATTAATCAGAGACTTATTTCCGGGCATGGATTGTCCTAGAGTCGGCTATCCAGACCTCAATGCAGCAGTGGAAAAAGTTTTAGAAAAAGAACGCTACATAATTTTACCTTATCAAGAAGACAAAGTTGTTCAATTATATGAAACAATGATGACGAGGCATTCTACAATGCTTGTAGGCCCTACTGGCGGTGGCAAAACTGTTGTAATTAATGTACTGGCTAAAGCCCAAACTCTTTTGGGTTTACCAACGAAAATTTTTACATTGAACCCCAAGGCGTGCAGTGTAATAGAACTATATGGAATTCTCGATCCATTAACAAGAGACTGGACTGATGGTTTATTGTCGAATATATTCAGAGACATGAATAAACCTACAGAAATACCCGAAAGAAGATACATTTTATTTGATGGCGATGTAGATGCTTTATGGATAGAAAATATGAACTCAGTTATGGATGATAATAGATTATTAACTTTAGCTAACGGAGAACGAATTCGACTTAACACTCCAATATGTGCGTTATTATTTGAAGTTGGTGATCTGCAATTTGCCTCTCCTGCAACAGTTTCAAGAGCAGGCATGGTTTACGTAGATCCTAAAAACTTAGGCTATCAACCTTATTGGGATAGATGGGTGCAAAGTAGAAAACACTTGCCTGAACGTGAAGCATTTTCAGATTTTTACGAAAGAGTCGTTAGAGATTTGATGGCCTATGTCCTTGAAGGCACTCTAGGAAACAAACAAGTATCCCCTTTGAAAACAGTCATCCCACAAACTGGCTTAAATATGATTACTCAACTTTGTCACGTTATTGACGCTATTTATCCACAACCAATAGAAGATAATCGTGACCCTGAAGAAGAAGTAGAGATTGATTTAGTTAATGCAATATTTTTAACGTCGCTTTATAATTCTGTTGGAGCAGCTCTTATAGATTCTTGTAGATTAGAATTTGACGATTACATAAAATCCGCTATATCCATGTTAAATCACAACGACTCTATTGAAGATCCGTGTGACCTATTTCATTGGCCTACGCATCGTTCCACCATGTACGATTATTTTCTGAATATCAAAAATAAAGTTTGGATTGCCTGGGATTGGTTGGTGCCAGGATATATTCACGAAACCAATTTGAGATTTTCACAAATCTTGGTACCAACTGTTGATACCGTCAGAGTCACATATATATTACAATTAATGAATCAAATTAAACGTCCGATTGTTTTGGTTGGCGATACTGGAACATCTAAAACAGCCATTATTCAAGACTTTTTACGTCATTTAAATCCAGACGTATTTATTTTGTTGAATATTAATTTTTCATCAAGAACTTCTTCGATGGATGTTCAAATGAATTTAGAGTCCGCAGTAGAGAAACGTACTAAAGATATTTATGGGCCACCGATGGGCAAGAAGCTTATATGTTTTATCGATGATATGAACATGCCACAAGTTGATGAATATGGTACTCAGCAGCCGATAGCCTTGTTGAAGTTGTTATTTGAACGAGGAGGCATGTATGATAGAGGCAAAGATTTAAATTGGAAGTTTTTGAGAGATATTTCATATTTTGCCGCAATGGGAGTAGCTGGCGGTGGCAGAAATGAAGTCGATCCAAGATTTATATCAATGTTTACTGTGATGAATTTAGTTTTCCCTACAACTTCGACATTGCAACATATTTATTCGTCAATTTTATCTGGGCATTTAGAAATATTCGAGCCTGAAGTTCAAGTTGCTGACATATTACTCACAATGACTTTAAATTTATATAACGAGTTAATAATTCATCTACCACCGACGCCTAGCAAGTTCCATTACATTTTTAATATGCGTGATTTATCTCGGGTCACTGCAGGCTTATGTAAAATAACTCCAAAATTCTTTCAAACTTTACCGCAAATTGTGAGAGTTTGGAGAAATGAGTTTTCCAGAGTGTTTTGCGATCGTTTAATTAGTATCGAAGATCAAAAATATGTTAGACATGAACTGATTGAGCAAATAAGAAAATATTTTCCTAAGGCAAGTCAGAAGGTTGCTGAAGTCGCGGGACCACGGCCCGGCGATGACGATTTCGTATTTATACCCGACGAAGAAAAACCGAAACAACAAATTGAAGAGGTCGAAAAAAAAGAGGAAGAAGTTGATGTTTTAGAATATTCGATGCGCGATCCATTACTTTTTGGAGATTACCGGAATGCAATTAATGAAGGGGATCCTAGAGATTATGAAGATCTATTAGATTATGATGCGATTTACTTTTTATTTCAAGAAATTATTGAACTTTACAATGAACGAAAAGAAAAATTAAATATTGTACTCTTTAATGATGCCCTGGAGCATCTAACCAGAGTCCACAGGGGTTTGCGTTTGGAAAAAGGCCACGTGATGCTAGTTGGCGTGGGTGGGTGTGGAAAAGCTAGTTTGACGAGATTGGCAGCTTTCACCGCCGGTTGTGAAATGTTTTCTATAATACTTTGTAGAGGCTATAACGAGATTATGTTCAAAGACGACTTGAAAACCTTATATAATCAATTAGGCGTTGACAAGCAACCCACCGTATTCTTCTTTACCGCTGCCCAAATAGTTGAAGAAGGTTTTTTGGAATTTATTAACAATATTTTGATGATTGGGTATGTGCCTTCATTATTCACTGATGATGAAAAGGAACAAATTACAGGTCAATGTAGACCAGCTGCTGTAGAAGCAGGATATGGAATTAGCAAAGACAATGTTTGGCATTATTTCATAGACACATGTGTAGATAATTTACATGTAGTTTTATCAATGTCGCCTACAAGTGACGTATTAAGTAAGCGCTGTAGAAATTTTCCTGGATTAGTTAATAACACCACAATCGATTGGATATTTCCTTGGCCTTTGCAAGCCCTATTTGCTGTAGCCTCAGTGTTTTTGAAAGAAAACGTTCACATTCCTGAGCAATACAGAGACACGATTATTGAGCACGTAGTTCACGTCCACCAAACAGTTAATACATTCACTGCAAACTATCTAATAATGTTGAGAAGAAAAAATTACGTCACGCCAAAACATTATTTAGATTATATCACAACTTACTTAAGACTCCTAGAAGAAAAAGGCATCTACAACAAGGCCCAATGCGATCGTTTAAAAAGCGGTTTATCAAAAATTGAAGAAGCCAGTGGAGAATTAGCAATTTTAAACGCTAGACTGGAAAAACAAAAAATTGTTGTTGGTAAAGCAACAGCCGAATGTGAAGCTATGTTGGCTGAAATTGAAGAAGGCACCAACAAAGCTACAGAGAAAAAAGATATCGCTTCATTGAAAAGTCAAGAAATTGAAGAACAAGCTAGGATCATTAGTATAGAGCAAGCTGATGCTGAAGAAGCTTTATCAGCCGCATTGCCAGCTCTAGAAACTGCTCGGCTAGCTTTGTCCGACTTAGACAAAAATGATATTACTGAAATTCGTTCTTTTGCCACACCACCAGAAGCTGTGCAAGTTGTTTGCGAATGCATAACGATTCTCAGAGGGTATAAAGAAGTTTCTTGGAAGTCTGCGAAAGGCATGATGGCTGAGGGTAATTTCTTACGATCATTACAAGAAATGAATTGTGATGCCATTACATTAGCTCAGCAACGCGCTTGTAAGGCTCACATGAAAAAATCCTCAAAACTGGATGAAATGGCTTCTGTAAGCAAAGCTGGTTTTGGCCTATTAAAATTCGTTCAAGCTGTATTAGGATATTGTGCTGTATACAGAGAAGTAAAACCAAAGAAAGATCGAGTAGAGCAACTCGAGGCTGAATATAGTGCAGCCAAACGTAATTTAGAAAAACTGTATAACGAAATTGCCAAGTTAGAAGCTGATTTGGATAAATTAAATCAAAAGTATGCTGTTGCAATGAAGCGAAGGCAAGAATTGCAAGAGGAAACTGATATAATGATGAGACGGCTCGAGGCTGCTGATAAGCTTATTTCAGGTTTAAGCTCCGAAAAAATTCGCTGGACCGAAGAGCTCAACAATTTGAACATAGAAAGAGAACGTTTAGTTGGTAATTGTTTGTTATGCTCGGGATTTTTAGCTTATTGCGGTCCATTTACGTACGAATTTAGACGAGATATGGTTTATGTTAATTGGCAAGATAATATTTTGGAAAGGCAAATACCTCTAACAGTACCATTCAGGTTAGAAAGAAATTTGACCACTGATGTGGAAATAAGTCAATGGGTCTCAGAATCGCTACCTCCTGACGAACTGTCAATTCAGAATGGAATTTTAGCTATTAGAGGATCAAGATTTCCTTTGTGCATTGATCCACAACAGCAAGCATTGAATTGGATTAAAAAACGCGAAGAGAAAAATAATATGAAACTTCTTAGCTTCAACGACACTGATTTCTTGAAGCATTTGGATATGTCTATAAAATATGGAGCTCCAGTCTTATTTCAAGATTCCGACGATTATATCGATCCGGTAGTAGAGGATGTAATACAAAAAAATTTGAAATCCATTGGTGGTCGCGTATTTGTGATTCTAGGGGATAAGGAAGTCGATTGGGACCCAAATTTCAGGCTTTACATGACCACCAAATTTGCTAATCCAATTTTCAATCCTTCTGTCTATGCTAGCGCAGTCGTTATCAATTATACTGTAACATTAACAGGCTTGGAAGATCAACTTTTGAGTGTTGTAGTCAGAAATGAAAGGCCAGACTTGGAAGAGCAACGAGAAATGCTCATAGCAGAAACAAGCGAAAATAAAAATTTATTGCAAGTATTAGAAGATTCTTTGTTAAGAGAATTATCTACTACAACAGGAAATATGCTTGATAATGTTGAATTAGTGACTACATTGGAGAATACGAAAAGCAAAGCTAATGAAGTTATGGAAAAATTAGAGCTTGCAGCACAGACTTCCAAAGACATTGACAAACTTCGTGACGTGTATAGGCCAGTAGCCAAAAGAGGTGCCATATTATTTTTCGTTCTTTCCGACATGGCAGGTGTTAATGCTATGTACCAATACTCTTTGGCATCGTATCTAGAAGTATTCTCGTTTTCTCTAAGAAAAGCTTTGCCGCACACCATATTGGATAGACGTTTGCAAAATATCATCAACACGTTGACGAAGAATGTGTATGATTATGGTTGCACTGGAATATTTGAGAAACATAAGCTTCTGTATTCGTTTCAAATGACTGTTAAACTAGAACAGCATGCCGGCGGTCTTTCCCAAGCTGAATTGGACTTCTTTATTAAGGTAAGAATTGATTTACTAAGTACCATCGTCCCAAAAGTAACTGGGACAGCATCACATTAGCTCTTGTCCTATTATATAAATTTTATTTTCAAATATTTGTCAAACTATGAATTAAATGCATTGAAATGAATGACAGTACAATTAGTCCAGGAGATTATTATGCATTATGTGTGTCCCAGATACTTTTGGTGACGATTGTACATACATCGTGTGGGGAATTTCAAATTTTGGAAGAGTTCGTGATTTCCGCTTTCTTGGTCTTACTTATTTCATATTCGCAATAAATGGTTTCTTTTGAAGTTTATTTGTCCCCCAACTATTTTTGGCAAGCGACAACGGGTTTTCAACTAACTTTGACTTCCATTATAGGTTTTTTTGGTTTTATAACATAAGAGGTGTTAGAGGATGGAGGTAGGTATACTCCAGAAACACCCAAATACTTTTGGTTTTATATTATCACATTTAAATCGTTTCGATTCCCTCTTTCGGTGAGCGTTGATTGTAAAATAGTATATTCTTCAACAAGCATAATAATGGCTATTATTCACGAGAATGTAAAAAATCATGGAAATTAATGGAATGAAATCATTCGAGTGAATTAAGGCCGAAACCCACTAGCAACACGCCACGCCACCTCACGCCATGCACAGAAAAAAAGAATAGTTTAATCAATTTTTTTTACGTTCCAGTAAGTAAATATATGTTTAATATATTCGGACTACACGTGGATTTGAATATACTTCATAATTTACTTGTAGTTTAAAATACAAATTTATTGAAAAGATCACATAAATAGTTAATCATTATTTCAAAATTGGGGAACTAAAACTCGACGTTGTTAAAGCACTTTCCTAGTGTCTTGACTCAATCATGTGAATAATGTTGTTCAATAATATAGAAACTTGGTATAAGTATACTATGTTCAAGATAAGTTATTGACATTGCTGAACAACTAAACAATAGGAATGTTCACTATTTTTCAATTGTGATAAAAAGTGGTAGTTATAGGTCCACAAAACACGTATTGAACGTTAAAACATCTAAAAACCCTTCATTTTTGCTGATAGATCGAAAACAAAAAAACGAAATTAGCGAGGCTAGCAAAACGACCCCCTGCGGCGAGAGTAGCGTTTGTGATGTCACTATGCGGAAAGAATTTGCCTACAATGTATTTGTCTCTCTTCCGCTCATTGCAAAAAGTATTTGGACAATTAATAGAGTTCACTACTCAGGGTGCTTCCTGAGATTCATTCACCAATTGGTTCATCAGTATCTTTATCTAAATGCATATAAAAGGGAAAGACACTAATAGTAATAATATTATCAATATTAGAGAGTTATTGGACGTGCAATAAGGACAAGCAGTATTCAAATTAGCCTTATTTTGACATCTACGCGCCAAAAAATGGGTATCAGCAGAAAATCACAAACAAAAATAAAACACTTTTTGAGGCTGAAATTTATAAACATAACTATCAGCTGTCAAAATTATGAATACAAAATAAGGTAATACTCTAGCACCTACTAGACTCTTCCAATAACTGTTTTTTCTTGGAAAAATAGTGCTGATGCACTAATGAAATAACGTAGATCCTTAATACTGCGTGGCAGTATTTAATAGTTCCAATAACTCTCTAATCTTTATTGCCAACAAAAATCGTAAAAGCAACGTCACAAAAGGCTGACCCAAGTAGAAAGTAGCGCCACTGTACTTGCGCGCGCTAACTCGTTGCGCATTGTGACGTCTGAGAGAGTTTCGTGCGTTTAAACGAATATTAATATTTCGTCAGAAGAAATTTTCTGATTTTCGTAAAATTTTGTAGATTTACTTATGAAAGGATGCTTAATCATTTGATGATTGTTAAACGGGATTTTTTTATTTTGTGAACATTCGTATTATAATTAGATCAAATGAGTAAATACTTAACTGAATTATGTGATCAATATGAAAGTAGTTCTTGCATTATTAAGTGTACCTCGGGCACTTTTGTTGTAACTAAACTGGTCAACATTAAGTTCGGTCCATCCAATTTTGTGCCCTATTTTTAAACAGCTGCAACTTTTTTAAAAATAAATATTTTTGAACGCGGTTTGCGGCTTTCAAAAGCGCGTTTCTCCTAGATTAGGCTACATGTCACACATTTTTGGTTGGAAGAGTTATTATCATGATATACGGGGTGATAAACAATGTCATGCAAAAAAGCAAAAATTTCGTGTGTGACACTTTGGCAAAAAAATTTTTTAGTTGCTACAATATGGTTCGTTACTAAGGTAACATCAATATCTCTAGACGTTTTTGTCACTTTTTGGATTTAGGCCCTTTGGCCTTAGATACACTACTAAACATAAAATTTTGGTTATGCAATCTTTGCAATGCTATAATTCGAAAACGAAATAACGGATTTTCACGAGCGCTTCAAATTCATGTAGATTTTCTATGACTTAAGAAAATTTACGTAAGGTTTCAGTTTCAACATCATACCAGGCCAACAATAGACAAATAGGTATCCAACACGGAAACCTTAAATACTGGGTAAATCATTGGACATAAAAAAAACACTATAAATGCGCAAAAAAAAATCAACTATAGAAATTTTTATTAAAAATTTTCACAAATACGAGATTGTCGTCCACCAGGACAAAATCGTCTCCAAAGTTTTGTTGAAAGGAATAATAATATCACTGATACAGTCTCGATACCTTTTCGCATTCATCGATTCCCTCAGTTAAACAACCAAATCCGGTCTCCCATTCATCATAACGCCACCCTTAACAACCACACCGGCACCTACAAACAGTTCCCTTGCATCCACGTTTCCTTCCAGATATCGTTCATTTCTCCCTCTCCATACTAAAACTCGTCCATCACTTCCACATAAATTAAACCTTCATTCATCTGCGAACATGCACCTACTCCATTCTGCTATTAGCCGTATTCTGCCGTAAGTCCACGCTCGTGAAGTCTACACAACATTTCTCAATTTATTTTGGCCAAGTTTAACCATTTGGTGAAATGAAATTTATTGTCCGTCGTTTTTAATCTGACATCCGAGGATGAGGAGCGAGGGGGTGAAGCATATGACAAAAATAGGTGTGACGTCTGGTGATTTTTGGCATTCTAATGTAGGGAGCCACCAGCTTACATTCCTTTGGAGTATCAGATTAATATCGACGGACTGTAACTGATACAAGATAAAATTTGCAAAATGCCATGCCATAGAGTTTCATGCTAAATAGGGTTCCATGACAACATTGGTCTATCGTTGTTATGGAAACCTATTGCTATAAAGGATTACATACACCACCGGCGAGATTTTTCATATTGTTTGCGATTTTATTTTATTGTATCCTGGTATAATCTTAAAACTGAAACCTTACGTAAATTTCTTAGGTCATAGAAAATCTACATGAAATAGGCTTTCCGAATTTGAAGCGCTCGTGAAAATCCGTTATTTCGTATTCGAATTATAGCAATTTGAAGATTGCATTACCAAAATTTGATGTTTAGTTGTGTATCTGAGGACAAAGGGCCTAAATCCAAAAAGTGACAAAAACGTCTAGAGATATTGATGTAACCTTAGTAACGAACCATATTATAGCAACTAAAAAAATTTGTTGCCAAAGTGTCACACACACGAAATTTTTGCTTTTTTGCATGACATTGCTTATCACCCCGTATATCATGAAAATAGCTTTCCCAACAAAAATGTGTGACATGCAGCCTAATCTAGAAGAGACGCGCTTTTGAATGCCGCAAACCGCGTTCAAAAATATTTATTTTTAAAAAAGTTGCAGCTGTTTAAAAATAGGGCAAAAAATTGAATGGACCGAACTTTATGTTGACCAGTTTACTCAAAAAAATTGTAGCAAGTAAATAAATAGCTCATATAAATAATCAATGACTTGCCATAAGTATTTGATAGAGTGTGTTTTATATAAAAGGTAATAGAACAGGGAATTTATAAACTTGAAAAAAAAAACGAGTTGAAGTTGACAATTTTTTTTTTTAATGTCCATTATTTTTAAAATTATGGGCATCAAAAAATACGACTTTGTTCTAATTCAACGTTACCCGTTTTTTTTAAATTTATGTTTATGAGATCCGTGTGCGATGTGCTTACATAATACACAATGATTTTTTTAACGCATACGTACATATCATTATGTGGCATATCTATTTTGCTTATAAATTTCCTGAATAAACAAATATTATTAAAATATTGGAAACTGTGGTTTCTTACAGAATATTCACCATACGAGTAACCTATGAAAACCCATCACACTTGTAGGATTTTAAAGGCTTTCTTCTCCCAAATAAAACTCTGTTTTGTAGAAAAAAGTTAGGTATATTAAAAAGATATAAGAATATTTATTTCCTGATAAGTTAATAAGGAACAAAATAATGGGCAAATCCGAATCTTGTTGTGTCCATAATTGGGGATCTAATATAGAAGTCACAGTCGTAGTTTCTTTATCAGACTCTAGAGTAACAGCCACTGTCTGATTGTCTTTTTCTTCAACTTGTATTTTACTTTGAGGTTCGTAATTTTCCTCTGATGTCCATTCTGTTTCAAGCGAGATTTCGTGCTAGAAAAAAAAATAACATGCATGCCAAGCCATTTTTCACAATTTTTTTCCTGTTGAGTTGAAAATAAAATCGGGAAAGGGATTTTTGAGCTGAAAAAAACTATTTTTCAATCTTTGACACCCTGTATCTCGAAAACTAAGCATTCGCGGGCCTATGTTTCCATTAACTTTTTTTTATATTTTAATGAGGGCTATTTATCCTAGAATTTTGATCCCACTATTCAGAAACACCTTAGAATTAGTATAGTAAGATACCCGTTCCCAAGTTTAGGCATTTCTGAAAATATTTACTTGAAATACCAACTCCAAAAATTAAATTAAACATCCAACTTATCTGTGTGTCATTATTGGTCTTCTATGTATTCACCAAGGACGAAAATTAACCAGGCCATTTTTATTACAAAAATTGGGCTATTTTTATCATAATTAATGAACATTTTTTGAGCTGTCAACTACCTTTGGTGACCAAAAGGCAAAAAGACCAATATTAAATATTATATTATTATCAATAGTAATATAACTAGTGCAATGGAAATTATTGATAATTTTTGGGAAATTTGCCCGAATGCATTTTTAGTTGAAAAAGAGCACGAGTGCACGTAGTGCACGAGTGCCTTTTTCAGTTAAAAACGCATGAGTGCAAATTTGTCGAAAATTATAAATATATTTCCATTGCACGAGTTGTATTTAATGAGAGAATTTCATAAATCAAAAATTTAAATTTTTTGTCAAAACACCAGTTTTCGCACCAGTTAGTATGCAATTATCTGATAATTTGCACTAGTGCAAATTATCGCGTAATTACAATCTGATTGGTTCAAATCAACAATCAAAACATGTCAATTTATTGTTGGAATACCAGTTTTGACAGATGTATGAAATTCTCATAATAAAACGCATAGGAGGACGAGATTAAATATTGATTCAGATTTTCTACTGCTATACATTTTTTTCCTATCTAGGTAAATGCGGTTTTAAAATCTAGTTACATACCTTCGAATTTCGTAGCTAGGTGTATCAAATTGTTATTGTTCAAAAATTGCTCCATTTTGCAATGCACAATCACAAATTATTCACAAACGAACCAATTGCAAAATGACTGGAATAGTTAGGTTACTGGCCGGCACTTCCACTGCCACCTTGTGCGTGGCGCGTGTTGGCTGGGGATGAGGGATGACCGTGACGCCAGGCGCAAGCGCAAAACCAGCAATTACGCATTTTATTAAATAAAGATTTTAAATAATTGAACCAAGCATTTAATAATTTCATCACCAACACAAATAATTGAATACCAGTTCCGTGCTATTGAAACACGTTTGCTGTACTTAATATACAGTGTGTTTCAAAAGTCTGGGAACGGTCAAATATTTCCATAGCGACTTGGAATAGAATTATGAATTTTTCTGCATATGGGTAATTAATAATACCCGATTCAATGATGACATCAACAATGTTGCCAAATTTACCGATTTTCAGATAATGTAGGTTACTTCGTTTTTTTTTTAATAGGAATACCACTTTATTTTCATTGCAATAAATTCGGCGCTCTATTGTTATTGAAACCTCTTGATATCATGTCCCTATCTCACATGGTTTTTGAAATCTGGCAACACAGACTTTTTGTTCAAAATGCTGGGAACGGTCAAATATTTCCAGAGCGGCATGAAATAGATTAACGAAATTTTCTGTATATGGGTAAATGATGATGCCCGATTCAATGATGACATCAACAATGTTGCCAAATTTACCGATTTTCAGATAATGTAGGTAACTTCGTTTTTTTAAATAGGAATACCACTTTATTTTCATTGCAATAAATTCGGCGCTCTATTGTTATTGGAACCTCTTGATATCATGTCCCAGGGGCGGATGGGCAACTTTCAATCGGCCCGGGACGGTTTTTGCTCAAGCGGCCCCGCGCGCTCACAGGAGGTGAATAACACTGGATAGGGTATTAAATAGTCTCCTTTTTTAGAAAAAAAAAAAACCTCCTTATATTACTCAAAAATACGAAAGCGTAAAGCCATGCTGATAGGTATTCTAAAATATTTTCATGTTCTAGTTTAAACTTTTTCTGTTTAATCAGACATTACCAAAATTTAAGTACCACAATTTGGGTTAGTTCGCAATTTTATTCAGACATTACAGGTCTATGTTTATTTTTCGAAAACAAAAATTGCGATTTTTTTTTCCGAATGCTTTCATTTCAAAAATCAACCATTTGGAAAATATTGACTTTGAATAACTTCTTTCGAAAATGAATAATTTTGAAGCATGTCCAAACTAACCGGGTTATTATTGGTAATGTTTGATTGAAATAGCAAACTAAACCCCAAACTAACCAGGAACATCGGTAAGTTTAAAAATGTCTGATTAAAATTGAAAACTAACCCAAACTAACCGGGTTATTCTCGGTAGGTTTGAGTTTGGTAATGTTTGATTACAATAGATTTCAAACTAACACAAATTTTGAAAACAAAATGGTTATGTTCGATTGAAATTGCAAACTTACCCAAACTAACCGGGTTATTATCGGTAAGTTTGGTAATTTCTGATTGAAAGTGCAAACTAACCCGGATTATTATCAGTAAGTTTTAATGTTTGATTACAATTGCAAACTAACCCAAACTAACCGGGTTAGTATTAGTAAGTTTGAAAATATCTTATTGAAATTGCAAACTAACCGGGTTATTATCGGTAATGTCTGATTACAATTGCAAACTAACAAAAACTAACCGGGTATTGGTAACTTTGATTATGTCTGACAAAAATTTCGAACTTAGCGGGTTATTACAGGTAAGTTTGGTAGTGTCCTCGGTAATGTATGATTGAACGGAAAAAGTGTAAGTTTACAGAGAAAGTATAAATTTACAGAAAAAGTCTAAATTTTAATGAAAATATTTTTCAATATTAGATGGCAGCTCAACGCCTTGTGAAAACGATAAAAAACGTTGACTGCTTTCTGTTGAATTGGCAGAGTGTTGTCGCATCACGCCTTAAGTGATTTTTTTTCTATCAAGCTGTGGCGTATTGTTTATCGTATTTTTTTTTTCCTTAACCGGCCCACTTGGCTCTCCGGCCCACCGGGAATCGTCCCGGTGTCCCGCCTGAGCCCATCCGCCCCTGTCATGTCCCTATTTCACATGTTTTTTGAAATCTGGCAACACAGACTTTTTGTTCAAAAGTCTGGGAACGGTCAAATATTTTCAGAGCGGCTTGAAATAGATTAACGAAATTTTCTGCATATGGGTAATCAATGATGCCCGATTCAATGATGACATCGACAATGTTGCCAAATTTACCGATTTTCAGATAATGTAGGTAACTTCGTTTTTTTTTAAATAGGAATACCACTTTATACTCATTGCAATAAATTCGGCGCTCTATTGTTATTGAAACCTCTTGATATCATGTCCCTATCTCACACGGTTTCTGAAATATTGCAACACAGCCTTTTTGTTCAAAAGTCTGGGAATGGTCAAATATTTCCAGAACGGCTTGACATAGAATTACGAAATTTTCTGCATGTAGGTAATTAATGATGCCCGATTCAATGATGACATCGAGAATAGTGCCAAGTTTACAGGTTTTCAGATAATGTAGGTAACTTCGTTTTTTTTTTTTTAGAAATACCACTTTATTTTTAATGCAATTTTGGTACTCTATTGTAAGTGAAACCTCCTGATTTCAAATCCCCATTCCAAGCGGTTTTTGAAATGTGGCAATACAGACTTTTTGTTCAAAAGTTCGAGAACGGTGGAGTATTTTAACAAAGGCTTTAAATAGGATATTCAAAATTTGATGAAGAGAGGTTATTGTGATGCCCAATTCAATGATGACATCAACAAATATCAAAATATCGATACGCTGGGATTCGCTCAGTTCGAAATTCATTTTGACAAAACTTTGAAGAAACTTGGCACATCTGGAGAATAAACAAATGAATATCTAAATTTTAGTTATCCAGCGTACAAGTTTCTTTCATGTTACTGTTTTGACAAATTGTCAAACAATACAGGGAGTATCAGGTATGAGTACAAATATTTTAACATGCAATAATATGACCTATTTCAAGCTAAGACTGTCTTTTTGAGGCTTTTAATCATGAGTCATTTGTTAGTATTTTCGGAATTATCGCAAAATTTAAATTTAAATTTTTTTTAACAACATGACAACATTGTAGAGATAATCTCTACCAGGATATTAGTGTAAATTAAAACTGGTAAATTCTATTTTTTTGCAAGCATTTCATTTATTTCCACCTGTTTACGTTTTGGTTTGTTATTCGCTTTCAAATAATGTAAATAATAATTTGCATTTTAATCACTTTTTTAGTGAAAATAAAAAAACGTGCCGTTTTATCAAGTTGTGAATTGCACTCAATGACATTTTTGCACTGAACATTCGAGAGAAAAAAATGTACACACTTACACTTCCCATATCACGCAAGCTTTGTGAAACGGTCACAATGTTCTTTCATCAGGTGGGTGCCCTTCTATTGGGAAATCTTTCCCTGTAAATTCTGGCGGCTAAATGTGCATTTTGCAACGATTCTGCCTTAATAAGTATCTGCATTTTCGACATAATATTTTCCAGCGGTAATATTTTCTCAAATCTCGAATTGACCCCCAGAAAATGTTATCCTACTTTTACTTTTAGTTTGACCGTTCCTAGACTTTTAAACAAAAAGGCTGTGTTGCAATATTACAGAAACCGTGTAAAATAGGGACATGATATCAATAGAGCGTCGAATTTATTGCAATGAAAATAAAGTTGTATTCCTATTCAAAAAACCGAATTTACCTACATAATCCAAAAACCGGTGAACTTGGCATCATTGTCCATGTTATCATTGAATCGTGCATCATGAATTTCCCCATCTGCAGAAAATTTCGTAATTTTATTTCAAGCCGCTCTGGGAATATTTGACCGTTCCCAGACTTTGAACAAAAACGCTGTTGCCATATTTCAGAAACCGTGTAAAATAGGGATATGATATCAGGAGGTTTCAATAACAATAGAGCGCTGAATTTATTGCAATGGAAATAAAGTAATATTCCCATTGAAAAAAAAAGAGTTTCCTACATTATTTTGAAACCGGTAAACTTGGCAACATTGTCGATGTTATCAGTGAATCGGGCATCATTAATTACCCATATGCAGAAAATTTTGTAATTCTATTTCAAGCCGCTCCGAAAATATTTGAGCGTTCCCAGACTTTTGAGCAAAAAGGCTGTGTTGCAATATTTCAGAAACCGTGTAAAATAGGAACATGATATCAAGAGGTTTCAATAAGAATAGAGCGCCGAATTTATGGCACTGAAAATAAAGTGGTATTCCTATTTGAAAAAAACGAAGTTACCTACATTATCTGAAAACCGGTCAATTTGGCAACATGTCGATATCATCATTGAATCGGGCATTATTAATTACCCATATGCAGAGAATTTCGTAATTCTATTTCAAGCCGCCCTGGAAATATTTGACCGTTCCCAGACTTTTGAAACACACTGTATGTAATTACTGGATGTTCTTAAATCATATTGGTGCATTTACTTAAGAATAATGTATTAAATTGTACAGGGTGGGCATTTTATTAGGGGCCTATGTCTTTTCTCAGAAACTACAGGGTTTACAAAAATATATAAATACAAAAGTTTCGTGGTTTTAAGCAATGTTGTCAATTATTTGAGTTTTATTTATACAGGGTGTCCCAAAAGTGCCGCACCGACTTCAAAACCAGAATTTTGAATGGAACACCCTGTATGTTATTACATATTTCGATTCTACGTAAAATTCTGAGTAGATTTCATGTAATATACCCTATACCTAAGTTCAACTATTTTGGAAATATTGTCACAACTACCCGCTTTACAGGGGTGACATGGGGGGTTTGTAGCTTTGGGGGTAGATGGAGAGAAACTCGCTCGGGTTATATAAAAATATATGCTATATATTTTCCCAAATATAACCTTACATGTATGCTAATCCTATAAGGTACATGACCCTTCGTACACTGGGGTCCTTATAGGAGGCCACACGTCAATTCTGCTTGGGGGACTGTAGATAAGTTTATCGTCACCCTTATGCCTTGTCCAGAGGGGCGTTCCCAACGAGAGGTAATTGCACTGGACAACGATAAGGCTGAAGATACCCAGAGGGGCGTTCCCAACGAGAGGTACTTGCACTGGGGAGACTTAATTCCAGAGGGGCTTTTCCAACGAGAGGTACTTGCACTGGTTTAAGTCTCCCTTTGCTGCGGCTTGCAGCGCAATTTATATTAATTTATTGCTGAATTGCAATAAATATTCGATCGAATCGGCAATTAAATTAATAAGGTTGAATACCGGGTCCTCCTTTCCCAAGCAGCTAGTTGACAATATTGACAGTTGAAAATTGACTTTTTGCAACTTTGACAGGCTGTAAAACCTAAACGGTTAATTTTAGATGAAAACCGGTTTTACATTCCTATCTTAGATTTTTATGAACTATCATTTGACACCAACTTTGAATTTAACCGGAGATTAAATTTAACTGGAATTTTTAATCATGTATTAAATTCAAAGTTGGTGTCAAATGTTAGTTTATAAAAATCTAAGATAGGAATGTATAATCGGTTTTCGTCTAAAATTAACCGTTTAGGTTTTACAGCCTGTCAAAGTTGCAAAAAGTCAATTTTCAACTGTCAATATTTCCAAAACCGTTGAACTTAGGTATAGGGTATATTACATGAAATCTGCTCAGAATTTTACGAAGAATCCAAATATGCAATAACATACAGGGTGTTCCATTTAAAATTCTGGTTTTGAAGTCGGTGCAGCACTTTTGGGACACCCTATATAAATAAAACGCAAATAATTGACAACATTGCTTAAAACCAAGAAACTTTTGTATTTATATTTTTTTTGTACACCCTGTAGTTTCAGAGAAAAGACATAGGCCCCTAATAAAATGCCCACCCTGTACAGGCAACTCAATACATATTTCCGGCGAGTTTACTCATATACCAAATAAATGTCATATTTCAATAAACTTTGTAATACGTTAAATTAAAAAAAGATAGGTCAACTATTTCTTTAAATTAGTTTGAATTGACGAATTTGCTTAAATTGAATCGACTTCAATTAGGTGAATAACGTATAAATTTTTCTCAATTAAATAGTTGTCAATTACACGATTTATTTGTTTCTCCCTTTCGGATTTTTTTCCGTGTGTGACACAGGTTCACGGTGGGACAGTTTGTGTGCAAATGGACGGATGGCGTGGCGTGCCATGGCGTGGTATCGCGTATGGCAAGTGTGTACGCAGCACATATAAATAAATGGAAGAATATACGCATACATTTTCGTCACATGGCGTGGCGTGGCGAAGCATGACGTGGCATGTTGCTAGTGGGTTTTGGCCTTAATAGCCATTATTTGCGAGTAGAAGATACTTTCTTTTTTTTACTACTAACCTGAGAAATAGACATTATTCAATCTATTTTTCTAAGAAAAAATTGAATTTCTCTCCCTAGGTTAATAATGAAAATAATGAAAAAATACCTAGGTCAATAATGAAAATGACGTCATGACGCAAGGATATTGTCATGTTTCTATTGGTTCAATTTCAATTTCATACGTCAATTTGAAAAAAAATACAGGTTTCTGTAGGTACATAGGAAGTTATATAAGCTGTTGATAGAGGGCAGCACTTTCAAGAGGGCGTTCACAAAAAATAATTAGAACACAGATTTTAAACAAATTTTTTATTTTCTACTAGCAGTAGTAAAAAAAATTCTATATATTCCTCGGTAGAGAAAGTCATTATATACCTCAAGCATTATAAACCTCGGCGCTGCGCGCCTCGGTTCATAAAAGCTTTCGGTATATAATGACCAACTTCTCTACCTAGGTATATAATATACTATTATTCGAACTTTTTGAAACAAAATCATTAGTATTTGTAATAAATAACTAAAATCAAAAGTCAATTATTTTACCTACAAGCGTTTAGTCATCACATTTTTACATAACCATTTTTCTAGTAGGTATGTGAGTTATGTCATGGGACTCATTACACAACTAGTGGTGTTATGAATTACGTTATGAATCTATAACAACTATTTTTGGTGATTTGACAAATGTCAATGATAAACCTGTAAAGGTAGAATGAAGGTAGATAATTACTAAAATATAATAGTTATTTATATACACCAAGTGAGTTAAAAGAATTTTTATTCGCGAGAAGAAAGTTTAACTCACGAGCCCTAGCGAGTGAGTTAATTTTTTTCGAATGAATAAACATTTTACCTCACGTGATGTAGGTATACAAAATTTTATCCCATTTTGTAGAAATTTTAAAAATAAGGTACATACAAGGAAAAATGCCGAGAGTGAGTTAAAAATATTTTAAATCACTGAGGTGTCAGATGTTTAGTTGGGCAGAGTGACTTAAAATGCCGAGAGTGAATTAAAATCTTTTTAAATCACTCAGGTGATAAACGTCTACTTACCTTTATTGTTATGCGTTCAATAATGTCATTTTTAAATGTCAAAATGGGATAAACGATAATAATTGAAAAAACATTCTTATTTTTCGCTTTGTAGATAAAACGTTGTACAACACACGTGCGTTTAATTTAAACATGAACACCAAACTCGTGTGAGTAGAACGACTCGGTCTACGACCTCGTCGTCGTCACACTCGTTCTTGTAATGTGTATCATGTTCATAAACGCACTTGTAATGTGAATAATTCCTATCTATAATGTTTTTTCATAACCATTTTTCTAGTATAGGGCAATCCAACGACCTGTCAAAATGAAATTCAAAATGGAGGCCAATGCCTTTTTTCCACTAATAATTTCTTAAACTAAAAACTTTCCATCTTAGAATACGAAAATTATCCTCCCAAACACTAGAAAATCATCTTAAAGCACCACAAAATACACAAAAAACAGTTTCTCAAGAAAAATGTCACGATTGCTTGAAGTAAATTTATGGCGCCAATTTTTTGGCATTGACCATGCATTGACCACCATTTTGTTTGGATTGCCCTATTTGAATTAAGTTATGAGACTCATAAAACAACTAGGGTCGGTTTCTCAATAGCGATTCAACCCCGGGTTAAGCAAAACTCCAGGGTAAACATGGCAACTGGACACGCTTAAGGTCGAAACCCACTAGCAACACGCCACGTCATGCTTCGCCACGCCACGCCACGCCATGTGACGAAAATGTATGCGTATATTCTTCCATTTATTTATATGTGCTGTGTACACACTTGCCATACGCGATACCACGCCATGGCACACCACGCCATCCGTCCATTTGCACACAAACTGTCCCACGTGAACCTGTGTCACATGGCGTGGGGTGGCGTGGCGTGGCGTGTTGCTAGTGAGTTTCGGCCTTTACCCTGGAGCTAAAACCACCCCGGAGGTGACTCGCTATTGAGAAACCGGCCCCTAGTGGTGTTATGGACTAAGTTATGAATCTATAGCACAACTAGTTTTGGTGATTTGACAGATGTCATAGTTAAACGTGTAAAGTTAAATGAAAGTGGACAACTATTAATAAACGAAAATTGAAAAAGCCTTACAGATAAAACATTGTACAGTGTGTCTCATTTTGGTTGTCCATAAGGGATAACTCGGTTGCTATTGGAGTTAGAAGGATGCGGTTTTCGCGAACGTTAGCTACTTTTCTGTTAAGCAAAAGATGGCGCCAACAGAATTGTTATCGCTCTTTTTGTTTTTCAGATGAAGGCAATTTCCAGTTGCCCACCTATTTTTCAAAAAGTTGAACGTTTATCCTAATTGACAAATGAATTGAACAACTAGAAATTACCGTTCTAGAACGGTTCTCATGTCGGTTGGAACAGACCTATTGATAGCCGCTCGTCGTAAATATTCCTGAGGATTATTTATGAGCTTTGCCGCGTTAGTGGCAAGGGAGTAACGTTTCGAGGGAATAATAGCCATTATTGCGAGTAGTATACTCTACTTTATTTACGACGAATTAATTTATCTGAGATTTTTAATAGCAAATTTCATCCAACTCAATTTTCAATACAAATTCACAAGCACTACCTTTAATGGTCATTATTGCTCAAAAGTGTCAGTGTCGAACGCGTGTAGTGCTTGTGGATTTGTAGTGAGAATTGAGATGGATGAAATTTGTTCATTAAAAATCTCCAATAAATTATTTTGTCGTAAATAAAGTAGAGTATACTACTCGCAATAATCGCTATTATTCCCTCGGAATGTTACTCCCTCGCCGCTAACGCGGCTCATTTCGTAAATATTCCTCGGGAATAATAGCTGTCATTATTGACTCGTGGTATAATCTAGCTATTATACACCAAGTGAGTTAAATTAATGTTTATTCTTGTGAAGTGAGTTAAATTAATGTTTATTCATGCGAAGAAAGTTTAACCACGAGCCCTAGCGAGTGGTTTGCTGGATTCCAGGCAACTCTTTTTCCAAAAGATATCGATTGGACTGTTTGAAGGTAAGATTCTAATAGATATTCAGCATCCCTATCCCTATGACACAAGAAATAGAAATCACAGCGTTTTTAGACCTAAAGTTTCAAAGACCATTGGACAGAGGTGTTTCAATTACATAGCTCCTAAAATTTATGAAAAAATTTCGCCATTTATTCAAGCACCTTCTAAGCAAAATTTTAAAAATACACAGCTTGATAGACCTAAAAAATAACTAAATCAATGGTTTTCTTTCTTTCCACGACAGTTCCTTTATACTTTGTTTTCATTAATTTCCCTCTTCTTCTTCTTCTTCTTCTTTTTCCTCTCTTCCTTTTTTTTTGTAATTTTTGGTTTCCCTTTTAGTTTTTAATTTTTAAATATTAAATTTTTAATTTCTAATTTTGATCTGATTTGCATTTATTCTCTTTAAAAAAAAAAAAAAAAAATACTTATGTGTTGCTTATGTTAAATGCAGAAGGGAGCTTTAATAATATGCCTCTGCGCGCGAGTCAAACTCTTGCAGGGCTTTATTTGATGAGCTCGTTGGTGATTCACTTTTTTTTTGAGAATATTGTTCGTTTCAGATTTCTTCAGATTTTAGATTTTATATGGTTTACTGTTTAATGGGTGGTATGAATAAAAACGAAGTACTTGCTACTACTACAAGTATTAGTATGTTCTTTGTAGTATTTACTCCAAAACGAAGTAGATACTACATTTCGACACTACCAAAAATTAGTAAATACTTCTTTGTGAAGTAAATACTTCTTATTTCTCCATTTTCTCATAAATTATATAAAGATTTATATTTACTAACCTGTTATTGTCCCCACAGACGGGAAATTTCTCTTATGGGGTTGAATCCTGTATTTATTGTTAAGTAAAAAAAATTGAATGTATATTTTTTCTTTAAAACAATAAATGCTATACAGTGTGTCCGAAATTCGAGTCTCTACATGGGAATTTCGCTTATTATGAGAGATACAGGGTGGCTCAAATTAGGAAAGTTTTAGAAAAATTATTGCTCATTTATATCCTGTTGTTAAATTTGCTTCGAAGTTTTCTGTTTTCTAGAAATCCGAGAAAAACTGAAAATAGCCATTTTGTTTTTTGTCAATAATTCATAAACCATTAACTTTAAACTTTTCTAACTTTAACATTATTGAGACACTTTTTTGAGACGGATATTTTCGTGATTTGAAAACATTCCGATCGTCGTTTGTTTTCAAGTTATTAACCAAAACTTTCTTATTTCTTATGGCGGCCATCTTCGATTTCAACAAAATAATATTCCGCGAAAAAAATCTTTCAAAATGATGTATTACAAGGTATGAAAACAATTTGCAAGTTTTTCAAAATTACAGTTGGAACCGATATTTTGCTAAATTTGACAACAGTGCTCATAGTTAAGAATAAAACTAAATAAGTATGATTTAATACCTAGAATCGGTATTTTTGAAGTCTTCTGGAAATTTTACTGGATGAAGAAAAAATAAGTAGGTAAGGTATTCCACATGTTTTTTTTTTAATGTAAACAACTTGAATTACAGCTTTCCCTCCTTTCTTCTTGCGGTTTTACGCCTCGGGAAAAATTATACCAATTTGGATATTCCAGATACAATTCTTGTTTTTACGTGAAGAACGAATTTGCACGCTCAGATTTTCAGTCTTGAGAGTCTATTCGACCTTGTATTATGATTTCAATAAAATATTCTTTAATTCGAGTTTTATTTTATCAAGACAATAATATTACGATGGGTCGCTTTTTTGGCTTCTTTATCTGTGACGCGGACTGATAGGAAATTCCTATCAGTCCATGGAATATCCAAATTGGTATAATTTTTCCCGAGGCGTAAAACCGAAAAAAGAAAGTAAGAAAAGCTGTAATTCATGTTGTTTACATTACAAAAAAAAAAAAAAAAAAATGTGGAATACCTTACCTACTTATTTTTTCTTTATCCAGTAAAATTGCCAGAAGACTTCAAAAATACCGATTCTAGGTATTAAATCATACTTATTTAATTTTATTCTTATAACTATGAGCATTGTTGCCAAATTTAGCAAAATATCTGTATTTTTGTAGGACTTTCAAAACGTTTTCATAGCTTGTAATACATAACTTTAAAGTATTTTTTTCGCAGAATATTATTTTGTTGAAATCGAAGATGGCCGCCATAAGAAATAAGAAAGTTTTGGTTGATAACTCGAAAACAAACGACGATCGGAATGTTTTCAAATCACGAAAATATCCGTCTCAAAAAAGTGTCTCAATAATGTTAAAGTTAGAAAAGTCTAAAGTTTTATGAATTATTGACAAAAAACAAAATGGCTATTTTCAGTTTTTCTCGGATTTCTAGGAAACAGAAAACTTCGAAGCAAATTTAACAACAGGATATAAATGAGCAATAAATTTTCTAAAACTTTCCTAATTTGAGCCACCCTGTAACTCTCATAATAAGCGAAATCCCCATGTAGAGACGACTCGAATTTCGGACACACTGTATAATATTAAAATAAAACTCACTTTCAAAATTTTATCCCATTTTGTGGAAATCTAAAAAATAACGTGCAAGGAAAAATGTTGAGAGTGAGTTAAAAATATTTTAAATCACTGAGGTAATAGATTTTTAGTTGGGCAGAGTGACTTAAAATGCCGAGAGTGAGTTAAATTTTTTTCAAATCACTGAGGTGATAAACGTCTACTTACCTTTATTGTTATGCGTTCAATAATGTAATTTTTAAACGTCAAAATGGGATAAAAAAATTTATCCCATTTTGTGAAAATTCAAAAAATAAACATAAAGTGCAAGGAAAAATGCCGAGAGTGAGTTATTAATATTTTAACTCACTCTTTACCGCATAGTGTGCGGTCAACTGGTACTTTCCATTCGCAAATAAGTGCAGTAAAGTGCACTTTACCGCACGCTCGTAGGTAATAGTATATTTCCTAACTGGTGCGGAAAGGACCACTTTTCCGCACGCGATTGCAGTTGCCGAACGACGCGTAGCGGAGTTCGGCAAGCAAAAATTTTTTCTACGAGTGTGCGTAAAGTAGTTACTTTGCGCACACTTTTGCGTACGCAAAGAAACCCTTTCCCAAAAGTGTGCGCAGAGTAACTACTTTGCGCACACTATGCGGGAAATTTTTTTCTCGCACACTTTTTTTTCTGGTATACCCATAATAAAATCCGTGGGCCCCCTATTTGGGTGGAAAAGCCTTGCGAGAGTCTCCTATTTGGGGAGCGGAGCACCGCGGGATCCCCCTTTCTGGGGAGACCAGCCCCGCGGGGGCCCCTTTTTAGGGGGTTAAGCTTCGCGGAAGCCTTATATTTGGGTGGCCCAGCCCCGTGGGGCCCCTTTTTTTAGGGAGCAAGGTCCCGCCGAGAGGGGGCCGAAAAATTTTTTTGGCCGATTTAGATATACCGAGTTAGTTAAAGCAAGTTGTTGTTTTTGATACCTATAAAAATCAAAAATTTAAAAAAGAAGTATAGTTATTTCGCTCGTAGAAAAAACATTGTTCCTAACACACGCGCAAAGTAGTTTTCCCGCACTTAATATATCCGAACTGCTTTCGCGTGCGGGAAAACATAACTTTGCGCACTGATTAGGAAAATTACTATTACCGCACGGCTGTCAAAAAAAAAAAAAAAAATCTACATTTTTATGAAAAATATTGTACCTAGCACTTGCGGAAAATATTTTTCCGCACTTGTTAGGTAAATAGCTATTTCATCACCAGTTGCGAAAAGTTTTACTTTTCGTAACTGGTGATGAAAAGTAATGCATTTGATAACGTCAACGAGTTTTGAAAAGTGTCACTTTAAATGTCAAAATTAGAAAAATAACTATTAACTCACTCTCGACATTTTAAGTCACCCTGCCTAATTAAAAATCTTACGAAATTTAAAATTAATAGATTATTTAATAAGCCCTGATACACAAGGTACAAAAATTAAATTTTTCTTACACCTCAGTGATTTAAAATGTTTTTAAATCACTGAGGTGATAAACGTCCATTCACCTTTATTGTTATGCGTTCAATAATGCCATTTTTAAACGTCAAAATGAGATAATAGTTATTTTTGTATCTAGTGCGCGAAATGCTACTTTGGTGATCGAGATCCGATTTTTTTCAAAAATAGTCGAGATCACCAAAGTATTTCGCGCCCGAGTTGCAAACAATATTTTTTCTACAACTTCAATTAAATGTCGATCATTCGAAGCCAAAATTGCATTCTCAATCAAAGGTAGGTGAATTTTAATTATTTTTTTAGGCGACTGTCACAACAAGATTAGTTTTACGGATTCAATATCATCCCTAAAGTATATCTTTTTTGGCCGCATTCACTTTACGGCCGCATTTACTTCACGGCCGCATTTGCTTTATTACTTTACGGCCGCTTTTACTTCACGGCCGCTTTTACTTCACGGCCGCTTTTACTTTACGGCCGCTACTTTGGTGAAAATAAACAATTTTTTCTATAATCACACTCTCTTTACCGTAGTTTTTGTTATTAATAATTGTGTATCTACCTATCTTTGCTGGATTATTTATTTGATCAATAAAGTTTAAAGCTACTGTTGAATTTTCTTCTTTTTTCAAGAACAAACACTCGCCTAAAAAATTTTGTGTGCACCTCGGCCGAATGATCTTTTTTGGCCTCACCTGAAATTTGCTTGGCCTCGGCTGCGCCTTGGCCGCAAATTTCTGATTCGGCCAAAAAAGATCAACTTTACGGCCTTGGTACACAAATAACTAGATATTGGTTTCCTGGAAGGTACGTGTCACCATGACACCAGTGTACGAACTAGCTAGTTCGCGCACGGCGTCATGGAAACGTTAAAAAATCAATACCTGGGAAAAAAGTGTCACTTTGCAAACTGTCATGAATGTGCGAACATCCTCATTTTTTGACAGTTGTAGAAAAAAAAATTAAAATGTTAGTTGAGATGCTTGTCAAGACGATGTCGATAATCAGGCGCTAGTTATGAACTCTTGAGATTTATTTTTCATTTCTGCCAACTCGACAACTCTGAAATAAATAACTAGCTTAGGCATTCCTTTCCACTAGAATAAAATGAAAAAAAGCAGAAACCCATTTTTGCACTAGCTATTAGTTCCAAAATACTTGGGGGTAATTCAATGTTGTTAAAAATTTGATAACTCTAGCTATGTTCGTTTCTGTCATCTTTTTCGCCGATTTGCTCCGAAATTTTGTCAGGCACGTGACTGGATCAACAATTTCAATTTACAAATCACGAGCCTATCAAAGTTTCGGAGCAAATTGACGACAAAAACGAACACGGCTTGTATACCGCCTATACCTTTACCAGCTATACCTAGATTCTCCATGATTAGGAATAATAATGTAGATTTTCTATTCGATTCGACGCTCTCTATATGTATTCACTACTTGGAAAAATATTCTGGGAAAGTTGCGTTATGCAAATAGAAGTGATACTAGAACTGCAATCTATCATGAAACCACAACATATACAAAAACAATCAGCAAGCTAACTCGAGTGACAGCCCGTGTAATAAAGGAATTCATGGTCGGGATGTCAATAGCGGCCATTTTGGGATACGAAACAGGGCCTGATTAACTTAATTTAGATTTTTTCTTTCGTGTCACAGAGTCGTATTGGCTTTAACTAAACTAATCTACTCACATGTAATAATATTTATAATTACTGATTTATTATTATTATTATTAGTTATACAAGAACGATAACTGATAACACACCATAAATGACGACACGAATATACTAAAATCACTTTGAAAATCATAACTGAAATTCCGCTATATACCGCACGCCTATGACCTCCGTCAGAAATGAAAAAATAAATTGAAATGTCAGCGCTCCTGCCGTTTAATAACAGGATGGTATCCCCTAATGACGGCGTGCGCAGAAAAGATGCGCGTGAGAGTTAGCCTGCTGATTGTTTTTGTATATGCTGTGATGAAACTACCTAAATCCCTCAAACTAACCCAAATTACTTATATGTCGCTAGAATACAGTTTGCGAAAAGAAAGATTAAATTTGAAAAAAAAAAAAAAAAAAATGAATTTCCTTCATTGTATTTAATAACAACCTAAAATACAGGGTAGGCCAATGGAAACTTTCCACCCTGATTTTTTGGCTTTCAAATTAAAATTTGAAAAAACGCTCGGACACGTCGATTTTTGATTTGAGGGGAAACCATTTTTCAGTTTTTTTCATCCCCGTACCTTTAACCCCCTAGCTGGGGGGCATAACAACCCCCCAAATTTGAATAGGGGATAGGGATCGTGTCATGCCTTCTTTTAAAGGTCTCATCGAGTTCTTTATGACTCTGGAATTTCGTCCTATTATTTCCATCCGTAACGAAATGACAGCCTGTCAAAATCTTGGAAATAGCCTATTGTTTCAGTAGGAATAAAATCGATACCTACCTGCCTTAATAAAAATACTTACCATTAAAGTTTTTTAATTATTATTAATAATTATTAATTATTATTATAGGGGGTATAGGGAGTATAGGGGGAATGGGATAAAAAAAACTGAAAAATAGTTCCCCCTCAAATCAAAAGTCGATGTGTCCGGGCGTTTTTCTAGATTTTCATTTCAAATCCAAAAAATCGGGGTGGAAAGTTTCCATTGGCCCACCCTGTATATTATTTTACACTGCATCGAAGAAAAGTTCACAACTTTGTTTTCATATTCTCACAGATTCTCACTATGAAGGCACATCATTTCTCTCATAAAAACGTCGCAAAGATTTGGAGCTAATTTTTTTTTTTGACGTTTGAAAATGAGATTATTGAACGCATAATACAAATTAAATCACTGTCCATATGAAAATCTGCTACAATATATCTATTTTATGTCCGATTGACCAATAAAGTGTTATTTATAGAACAGTTTTGCGTCAATAAAGTAGCACTTTATTGTACTAGTAAAATAAAGTGCTACTTTATTTTACTAGTAAAATAAAGTGCTACTTTATTGCCTACCTAGACTACCTTACAAGGTAAAACAGGTCCTGACAACCTGCCAAGGTGAAACAGGTCTTGACAACCTGCCAAGGTGAGACAGGTATACCTACGCGAATTTTACCTTTTTCGTTAAATTTTTTTAATTTTTAACAAAAACCAGTCGCAATCGTACATAAAATCATGTATATAACGCTTACATAAACAGGCTTTATTGACTCATTATTTAATAGCCTCGCTCGCAAGCTCGCTCGGCAATAAAATTATTCGTAGAATAAAGCCTTACTTTATGTACTTGTTATATAAATAGCTATTTTCTACTGACATTTCATAAAACGCTATTAAACGATTAAAATCTGTATTATAATGAACTTCATTACGATACAGATTTTCATTATAATACTCATTTTTAATATTATGCAATGTTGATAGATGGCAGCACTAGTTAAGATATTGAACATTTTTAACGGTAATTTTGCGTAAAACAATTATTTTGATAGCTATAAAAAAGACTTCGAATTGTTTAAAAGTTACCTAAAGTTTGGGACAAAGAATAATTATTATAGAAATAATGAGTGATAAGGAAGAATTTTTACTTTTATCATTATTATACATTGTCAATAGATGGCGCCACCAGTTAACAAATTTTGAATTATTTTTTTTTTGAATGATGACAGCACTCTGTTTATAGCTTTTCTATGGTAATTTAGCGAAAACCAATAATTTTTATAAACAAAAATACCTCAAATTGTTATTAAAAATTAATACCTTAAGTTTGGGAGAAGGCATTATTATGGAAATATTGAGCGATAACGAAGAATTTTCACTAACACTCCAGAAATTACAGAAAGGGCGACAAATGCAGGTAATAATATACTACCGGACAAGTCCAAGAAAATTTACGAAAAATTTATGGACAATTTATGGACTGGAAACACCAAAAACACATCGTCCTTCTCAGAAAATGTTTTGATAGTATATTTTGAAGAATTACAATAAAAAATTAAACCTTCAACTGTATGGATTACTCAATTATGAAATCTCTATTCAAAGTTAAGCATAATGTTGACATATATAAATATCATAAATTTTATCAATGGCAGTAGAAAAAATAGTGTATGCAACTCTCATGTAATGGCCATTAATACACTCGCATGTTATATACGAAACTCGCCTGCGGCTCGTTTCGTATCCTACAACATGCTCGTGTATTAATGGCTATCATTACATGATCATTGCATAATATACTATTTTCTACTGACGTTCCATAATACGCTTAAAATCTGTTTCTAATGAACTTCATTATGATACAGGTTTTCATTATGATACAGATTTTTCAGCCACTGGAATCGAGTTATTTTGAACACGAACAATGTTTATATGAAAATAAGATACTCACCTACTTATTTTGGATTATGTTGTCAGCAATTGTCACCAGTGGAGAAGTTTACTATTTTTGAAATAAATATGTATTTCGTTTAATAATGGAAGTAGAAAGAGTAGTGTATGCAACTTTCATGTAATGGCCATTAATACACTCGCATGTTATATACGAAGCTCGCCTGCGGCTCGTTTCGTATCCTACAACATGCTCGTGTATTAATGGCTAATCTGTTTCATTATGAACTTCATTATGATACAAATTTTCATTATGATACAGATTTTTCAGCCACTGGAATCGAGTTATTTTGGACATGAACAATGTTTATATACATATAAAAATAATAGATTTGTTTTGAAATTTGGGATTGTTTCTATTAGTATTTACCAAAATAGACAACAAAAAATTAATAAATCGGGTACGGAATTTATGCCCAAATGACGCCTGGATCTTAATTTTCGAAATTCTTAATAGTTGTCAACACTTATCCACCATTTGAGAAGTTTACTATTCTTAAAATAAATATGTATTTCTTCTATTAATGGGAAGTAGAAAAAATAGTGTATGCAACTCTCATGTAATGGCCATTAATACACTCGCATGTTATATACGAAACTCGCCTGCGGCTCGGTTCGTATCCTACAACATGCTCGGGTATTAATGACTATCATTACATGATCATTGCATAATATACTATTATCTACAAGCGTTTCTTTATGACATTTTTAGATAACCATTTTTCTAGTATTTGAGTTATATCATGAGACTCATAACAGAACAGTGGTGTTATGGACTAGGTTATGAATTCATAACACAGTTATTTTTGATGATTTGACAAAAATATCAAAGTTAAACCTGTAAAGGTAAAATGAAGGTAGACAACGACTAATAAACGAAAATAAATGAAAAAACATTCTTATTTCTCGCTCTGTAGATAAAACTTTGTACATCACACGTGCGTTTTAAACATGCCTACAAAACTCGTGTGATTAGATTTTTAATCTTTCACACTCGTTATTGTAATCATGTTCATAACCGCAATTGTAATGTAATAGTACCTATATTACATTACGAGTGTAGAACGTGACAAATTTCACACGAGTGCTTTATCGCGCGAGGCGGTAGCCGAGTGCGAAAATCACACGAGTGTATGAAAGACCGCTTTCTTACAAGTGATGTACAGGGTGCTGCAATTTGGTGTGTTTTAACAGGAAAAACACACTTCCAGATCAGATAGACGAAAATTGACTTAGATGTCATGGGATCGATTTTCGAGAAACGTCGATTGTCAAAAACCGTATCACGATATCTTCAATGGTACCATTAATACAGGGCGATTTTCGATTTTCCCCTATTATGAAAAATAGCTATAAGTTTTTTATTTATCAATTTTTTTCATTTCTGTAATAGTTATTTTCCTAACAAGTGCGCAAAGTGATACTTTACCGCACGAAAAAGCAGTTAGACGAACGACGCGAAGCGGAGTTCGGATAAGCTTTGAGTGCGGGAAAGACACTTTGCGCAAGTGTTAGGAACAATATTTTTTCTACGAATATCTTAAAAAAGTAGACTTTGAATTATTACAATATTAGAAAAATCAATCAAATCAAAATCTTCAAAAATCGTTTAAAATCTATTGGAATTCCTTAAAATGTCTTAAATTAAAATCCCAAAAAATCTTTTAACATCTTCTGGAATTTCTAGAATACCAGCTAGAATATTTTCATGAGAGTCTCTCAAATATCAAAAATTGTACAAATTCCTAGCAGTACAGGCTGGTCCAATTTGGACACCTTTGATAGGAAACATCCTGTTAACTAAGCGCTAATATCAACTAAAACCCTTCATTATGAATATTAGTTTATTCAGAAACCATCAAAACATTGAAAAATCAAGTATAACTATGGTAATTATGCGTAACAAAAAATGAGTGCGCAAAGAGTTTCCGTGCGCAAAGTTCAACTTTGCGCACGCAAATGAGTGCGCAAAGTGATTACTTTGCGCACGCAAGTAGAAAAAAACATTATGGAGACGCTTTTTTGAGCAGAATCCAGTGGCGGACCCGGTTTTTTTTCTATATCGCTCCGATTTCGAGATATCGACCAAGTTCCGATATTTTCAAATGAAACTCCCTATATATTAATAGCTCATTGGATAGCTCTGTTTTTGCTGATTTCAATGATATAAAGTTCGATAGGTTTATCTCTAACAGTTTTCCAGAAAAAAAATTATATCTGTTTCGGTCATAAGAATCAATGTGTTAGAAAGAGACCTTCCTCACTTTTCTTACACATATAAAATCTTTTTCTAACACATTGTTCCTTACGACAAAAACAGATATAATTTTTTTTCTGGAAAACTGTAGAGATAAACCTATCGAACTTATATCATTGAAATCAACAAAAACAGAGCTATTCCAATGAGCTATTAATATATAGGGTGTTTCATTTGAAAATATCGGAATTTGGTCGATATCTCGAAATTGGGGGTGATATAGAAAAAAACCGAGTCCGCCACTGGATTGTGCTCAAAAAAGTGTCTCCATAATGTTTTTACAGAAATGAAAAAAACTGATAAATAAAAAACTTATAGCAATTTTTCATAATAGGAGAAATCGAAAATCGCCCTGTAATAATGGTACCATTGAAGATATCGCGATACGGTTTTTGACAATCGACATTTCTCGAAAATCGATCCCATGACATCCAAGTCAATTTTCCTCTATCTGGTCTGGAAGGTATGTTTTTCCTGTTGATACACTCCAAATTGCAGCACTCTGTACACTATTTTTCCTACGACCAGAATCCGATTTACACCAATTTTCTCTTATTTTATTTATTTTCATTTCCAACACACGTGATGAAAGTACTTTCAATCCACGTATTGAAAGTAATTGTGATGTCAATTACAAATAATGTCAACAGTACCTATTTTCCACACGTGTGCTGAAAGTACTTTTAGCAAGCGTATTGAAAGTACTTTCAGCACGTGTGTGATATTTCGCGCTTTCCAAAGAATCAGCTAGTGCGGATTTTGTCATTTTCGTATGTGGTCGTAGGAAAATAAATATAACTTGATTCCTTTAAGTTTTTGTCTGAATTTCCATAAAAGTGCGATGAAGTTTTGTATACATCACGTAAGTTGAAAAATAAATTTCTGCTTATGAATAAACATTCATTTAACTCACTTGGTGTATAAATAACTATTAATATACAGGGTGTTAATAAATAGTGGGATCAAACTTCTAGGATAAATAATACTCATTAAAATAAGAAAAAAGTTAATAGAAAAATGGGTCCGCGAATGCTTAGTTTTCAAGATACAGGGTGTCAAAGTTTGAAAAAAAAAAAAAAATTGGTTTTTTCAGCTCAAAAATCCCTTTTCCAATTCTCTTTTCCAAATTTGGCAGCTTTGTTTGTGATAACAAAAGGTATCTTTTAAGTTTTGATGTAATATGACTCAATCTGCAAAAATATCAAAGTTATAAAAAAATATTGACATGCGATGCATTTGCGGACCTATGTTTCTATCAACTTTTTTTAAATTTTAATGAGTACTATTTATCCTAGAAGTTTGATCCCATTATTTATTAACACCCGTATATGTTAGGGTTAATATGCAAACTTGGCTAGTTTGTAAACTAGCTGGATAGTTTACAAACTAACCAACCTCTTGGCTATTTTGATAAAAAACACACTTTTTACTAAAATAGCAGCTAGTTTGCAAAAGTCTTGGCTAATTTACTTGAAATTATTAATAAAACTAAATTAGCTGGTTAGTTTATAAACTATCCAATGCAGCCTGGCTAATTTGAAAACCATGATTTCTAGTAACACAAAATAGCCAAACCTTTGGCTAGTTTGTAAACTAACCAACCAATTTTCTGGCTAGTTTACAAATAAAGTTTAATGTTCATGGTATTTGTTATTCGATAAATTAGAGATGAATAATATAAAAATTTTTGCTTTTTTCTTTTTTTACCTGGCAATTCTCACATCCATTGAGGAACAAAATTACAATTTTTTGGGTAATATTTGAATATTTTTGATTTATTAGCTTGCCTTTCGCCATGCCCAGTTGATTGGTGGGATTCTTTAATAATATCATTGCAGAGGTTATTCTAACGTGCAGTTGGACACAAAATGTGCAGTAGGAAAAGTAAATTGTGCAGTGGAAAATTAAAATCTGTGTAGTTATTTTCTCAATGTATTACGAAGAAATAATTTAGTTGACATAATATGTTACATAATATGAGAATACAATAGCACTATGAATACATTACATTTATTCTAAAATTTATTGCTAATTTTTCCCCAGCACTACCTAAAATTCTTCGTTTACCTCATCCGCATTGGCCTCCAGCAAAAATATCTTTGTTGTTTGGCCTGTGCTGTTTCTTTTTGACTCTGTGCTGACGCTCATTTAACCAAACCATAGTGGCTTGTCAAGGATTCCACTCTGACAGATAAGGCATATTGTGAAAAATGTAAAAAATGACGTGACTCCCAAAAAATTTTCGCCTGCGGCGCATTTTTTTAAAGAGTTCACAACCAAACTAGGATGTCACTAGCCGCCACTGCTTTTATAAAACTCCAATTAATGTAATGTCAGATGCGTTTCATGAGTTATTATGAAACCAAAATAGAAAATAGTATATTGTTTATTTAAGTGGAAAAGTGACACATTCTCCCGACGGTGTAAGTTGACGCGCGAGGCGCAGCCGACGCCGGCAAACACCAAAGGCCGAGAATGTGCTTCTCCTCAAAAATATACATATTATTTTTTCTAGCTTTCGCTCAGGAATAAAAAAAATGAGGAATGCTTTTGTGATATTCCTGGATCAGCACACTTTCCCGACCTAGGCCGGAAAATTGTTTCCCGTACTGTTATCCATTCCTTCCTTAGTAGGCCGGAAAAGTATTTCCCGTACTGTTATCCATTCCTCCCTTAGTAATCACTTTCTCGGCCTAGGGGAAAAATTATTCCTGTACTGTTATCCATTATCCATCGATTCCTTAGCAACCAGTGAAAATACCAGTATTTCGAGTTTTGTGACCTGTCAACCGGTCAAAAATGATAACATTTCTCGTCAATCGCAGAAAACATATTATGTATTATGTGAATGTATGTTAGTAATACATATCATATCATGGTAATACATACGGTGATTTATTTCCTCTATGTGCAGTGGAAAAAATCCTTAGAATAACCTCTGTATCATTGTATAATATCAAACAAATCGTCCATACAATACAAGCTATTATTTTGCCAGATTTCCTTCGTTGTAAAGTTCGGAATTATTTGCTTTATTATTTTATCTACAAGCGTTTGGTTATGACGTTTTTACATAACCATTTTTCTAGTAATTGAGTTATGTTATGAGACTCATAACACAACTAGTGGTGTTATAGACTTGGTTATGAATTCATAACACAACTAGTGGTGTTATGGACGAGGTTATGAGTCTATAACACAACTATTTTTGGTGATTTGACAAATGTCAAAGGTTAACCTATAAAGGTAAAATGAAGGTAGACAACTACTAATAAACGAAATTAATTGAAAAAACATTCTTATTTCTCGCTTTGTAGATAAAACGTTGTACAGGGTGTCCGAATTTGGATGGTTTCAATAGGAAACGTCAATTTCTGAGCGAGATACAAAAAAATGAACCCCCCACTCCGAGGCTCAAATTTCTTGAAATTTTGATTGGTGCAAACCGCATTTTGATATCTTCAACCGTTTAGCCGCTAGAGGGCGATTCTCGATTCTGACCAATATTGTGAAATCTTCATAACTTTTTTGTTTATGAAAATAACTGATTTCCGTAAAAACTTCCTAGAAGCACTTTTTCAAGCAGAATTCAGTGACGTTTTCAGTCTTTTTCTATTCGGCCTCGATTTCAAGATATTGACCAAAATACGATTTTTTTCAATAGGACACCCTATATATTAATAGTTCATTAGAAAGCTCTGCTTTTGCTGATTTCAATGATACAAATTTCGATAGGTTTATCTCTAACAGTTTTCGAGAAAATAGTTATTTTCCTAACAAGTGCGCAAAGTGTTACTTTTCCGCACGCAAACACAGTTATACGAACGACGCGAAGCGGAGTTCGGATACGTGTTTGCGTGCGGAAAAGACACTTTGCGCACGTGTTAGGAACAACATTTTTCCTACGAGCTTCATATCAGGTAGGTAATAACAAAAATTAAAAAAAAAAAAAACGATAATTTGTTTAATTATTTTTAATTAACTTGAAAGGAACCTATGCATTTATCAAAAAATTACATAACAGAAACAAATAACAGAAAATCCTCGTCAGAGCTGTTCATCTTAAAGCGTTTAAATTTGATGAGAAAGTTTATAGATTTTTGCATATAAATAGAGAACAAATCTGATGGGTCAAAGTTAATTTATAATTGGTGTTTGTATAGATGTTGGCTGATATAGAAATAGAGGAAAAATTTGTCATCATGTGTCAAAGTCGACAGGTGCACTTATTGTTGCTTGACAATTATAATTACTTTTCGGCACTCAGTGCGGATAAGGCCTGTATCCGCACTGAGTGCGGAAAAGTGTAACTTTGAGCCCGGAAATGCGTGCGGAAAAGTACTACTTTGCGCACGCTCGTAGGAAAAAAATATTTCGGCTTTTGTCATAAGAAACAATGAGTTAGAAAGAGACCTATCTCAGTTTCCTTGCAGATATAAAGTCCTTTTCTTACACATTGCTTCTTATGACAAAAACCGGAATAATTTTTTTCTCGAAAACTATTAGAGATAAACCTATCGAACTTTCATCATTGAAATCAGAAAAAGCCGAGCTTCCTAATGAGCTATTAATATATAGAGTGTCCTATTGAAAAACAACAGACTTTGGTCAATATCTCGGAGTTGGGACCAACTAGAAAAAACCTGAGAACGTCACTGAATTCTGCTTTAAAAAGTGCTTCTAGAAAGTTTTACGGAAATCAATAATTTTCATAAACAAAAAAGTTATGATGGTTTCACATTATTGCTCAAAATCGAGAATCGCCCTCTAGTGGCTAAACGGTTGAAGATATCAAAATGCGGTTTGCACCAATCAAAATTTCAAGAAAATTGAGCCTCGGAGTGGGGGGTTCATTTTTTTGTATCTTGCTCAGAAATTGATGTTTCCTAATAAAACCATCCAAATTCGGACACCCTGTACATCACACGTGCGTTTAAACATGACTACAAAACTCGTGTGATTAGAACGACTCGGTCTACGACCTCGTCGTTTTAATCTTTCACACTCGTTATTGTAATCAGTTCATAAACGCACTTGTAATGTAAATAACTAATACAGATCTTTTAAAGAAGCTTCAAATTCTCTAACCTAACTTTGTTTGTAAATTAGCCAGAAAATTGGTTGGCTAGTTTGTAAATTACCCAAGTTTTGGCTATTTTGTGTTACTAGAAAATATGGTTTTCATATTAGCCAAACTTCATTGGATAGTTTATAAACTAACCAGCTATTTCAGTTTCCTCAATAATTTCGAGTAAATTAGCCAAGACTCTTGGTTAGTTTGCAAACCAGCTGCTATTTTAGTGAAAATTGTGTTTTCTATCAAAATAGCCAGTAGGTTGGTTAGTTTGCAAACTATCCAGCTAGTTTATAAACTAGCCAAGTTTGCATATTAACCGTAACTTATACATACATTATCTGGAATATAATTTTCATTTAGGGTAGCATAAGTTTGGAAAAATCCACTCGAGAACGTCCAGCGACATGGCTCGCCTCTCAAGGCTGGGAAAACATTCTAAAGCTTTCCACCGACTTTCCATTACAATTCGAAAACTTGCCAAATCAACTCGAACGTAATATCGAAATATGGCAGAACTGGTACGATATGGATGCTCCTGAAGCCGCAGAGTTTCCTTTCGACTACAGTACAACTTTGAAACCCTTCCAAAAGCTCTTGTTGCTAAGATGTTTTCGAATAGACAGAGTTTATAGGGCCGTGGGAGACTATATAACTGAAATTATGGGGGAAGAGTATATCATGCCCCCGGTGATCAGCATGGATAGTATTTTTGAGCAATGTAGTCCGACAACGCCGGTTGTGTTCATCTTGAGCCCTGGATCTGATCCTACAGCTGATTTAATGAAGTTAGCAGATAGGTAAGAAATTTGATATTTTTTCTTCATCAGTTTTGATATAAATAGGGCTTTATGTTCGATTAAAAACAGGGTTAACCATTCCAAAATAACTGACTTGGTAAATTTTCGCTGTGGACTCGAAACTGCATGGATCCGCAGCGAAACTGAGTACCTACTTACTGCTTTGCCATGACTTAACAATCAAAATACAAATTCCTTCATAAAGTTTTTCGCGGCTTCGCTGTCAGGCAGTTTTATCATTATTACCAATTGTTTATCTAAACTTATAGGTGTGGTTTTGGTGGAGGTAAATTCCGTTATCTTTCCCTTGGTCAAGGCCAAGAAACCACTGCCCTACAATTATTGGACACTGCCATATCCAGAGGCCAATGGCTAATGTTCCAAAATTGCCACTTGCTTTTGGCCTTTATCAAGCGCCTGGAAAAGCACATTGAAAAAATTAGCAAGCCTCATCCAGATTTTCGTCTGTGGTTGACTACAGATCCCGTCGCCACGTTTCCTATTGGAATTCTGCAAAGGTAACATAATTAAACCATTTAACCAAATAATTCTGAGCTGCTGGAGACACCATTTCAGCTCCTGAATTAGTCAGAAGAAACTTGCTTGCTAGATCAATAAGTTCAGAATTGCTTAAGGCTTGTTTTCCATATCTAGCAGCATGTGAATTCACTATTGGCCATTTGCACCGCTATCGCTTAAGGGAAATTAAGGGATATTTAATTCAAGTGGAGCTTTTGAATGTAACTTTTGTTTCTACGAGAGTCACATTCAAAGCTCCACTTGGATTAAATATCCCTTAAGTTATAGCGATGCAAATGGCCGTATGTAGTTTGCCTTTTCAACTTCATCTTAATGATTGGTGTCTACGAGTTGAATTGTGTTAAACTATATATTAATAAAATTTCAGATCATTAAAAGTTGTCACTGAACCACCCAACGGACTTAAGCTGAACCTGCGTAACACCTTTTTCAAAATGCGCGGCCAACTTCTGGACTCGTGCTCACATGCATCCTTCAAGCCACTCGTCTACGTATTGGCTTTCTTCCATGCGGTAGTTCAAGAACGCAGAAAATATGACAAAATCGGCTGGAATATTTGCTATGATTTTAACGAGTCTGATTTCAACGTATGCGTTCAGATTCTGGATACTTATTTGACTAAAGCCTTTAAGGCAAAAGATCCTAGAATACCATGGAATAGTTTGAAATATTTGATTGGAGAGGTGATGTATGGCGGCAGGGTGATTGACGATTTTGACAGAAGGATAGTCGCTACTTATATGGATGAATATATGGGAGATTTTTTGTTTGATACATTTCAGCCATTCCATTTTTATCAGGATGATACTGTTGATTATGTTATACCGCAAGATGGCAATAAGGAAGATTATATTGGTAGTATTACCTATATTTATACTGTTTCAATCAGTTACTACGTTAAAATGTAAAAATTGCAGCTTTTATTGACGAATTACCTTTGGCAAACAGTCCAGAAGTTTTCGGACTTCATTCTAATGCAGAAATTGGATACTATACTCAAGCTACAAAGGAAATGTGGAATATTTTGATTGAGTTGCAACCTCAAGTTTGTAAGTCAAAAGCACCAATAAAAAAGTTCAGTATTAATATTGTAACGTGTTTATAGCAACTTCTGAAAAAGGTATCAGTAGAGAAGAATTCATCGAAGCAGTAGCTAACGATGTTCTCAAAAAAATCCCAGAAGAATACGAAGTATGGAAAGTGCGACGCTATTTCCAAAGAATGATGTCGCCTACTATAGTTGTACTACTACAAGAGCTGGAGCGTTTCAACAAACTCATCTCTGCCATGAGAAGATCTCTAATTCAATTGAAAAAAGCTCTGGCAGGGGAAATTGGCATGGACAGTGTTTTGGACAACGTGGCTTATTCGTTGTTTAACGGACAACTGCCAAATATATGGAGGAAACTAGCGCCAGCTACTTGTAAGAACTTAGGAGGATGGATGGAGCATTTTGAGGCAAGGCAGCTACAATATTTTTCATGGGTAAGAGCTATATTTTTATTAAAGAATAGGTACGTCCTTAAAAGGCATTTGGGATAAAAAAACGAGAACGAATTTTCGATATTCAAAGAATTAAGCTCTGACGTGTCGATAGGGAATTGGATATTTTTTTAAATATTTTTTCCAAAAGAAAGAAATTCACGTCACCTATACATGTAAAAGAGACACTTGAGAAAACACAAGTAAACTGACCCAAACTCAAATCTCGATATTTTCGGAACGGACAGCGATATCGAGTTGCAGTATTCGGGAGATTCTTGACCAACTCCTTGAGAACACGTATTGTTCATCGACTTTTATCTGACACTTTCCGTATGAGGAGCCAGGGGGTGAAGTATATGGCAAAAGCAAGTGTGACGACAGGTGACCATTGGCGTTCTAATGTAGCTCACATTCCTTTCGAGTGTCAGATTAAAATCGACAGACTTTACAGGGTTCGACCAGTATATTTCTTTCCTTTATCTACTTATACCTACAGGGTGAGCAAAGTTTGGGGCTATATTATATCAGATTCTCAATTTTTGATCGTGGAAATTTTTCTATACATCTTTTTGATCTTTGGACTATCCAAAAAAAAAGGTAGCTATAACTCAAATTATCGAATCGGCTAAAATATTTTCAAGATGGTGGAACTTCCGATTATACCGGAAGTAGACGGCAACTTGCTTATTTTAAACGGGACACCCTGTATATGCTTGCATATTTGGATTCTACGTAAAAAAGCGCCTTTCTTGCCCTTTCTAAAAATGACATAAAAATCTGGGTCCGTATTAAAAAAAAATGAAGTTGATGATGGTAGCTCGATCACGAAACGTCGGATTTGAAATTTGAAGATGCCATGTTGTAGAGCAAAAAAAAAAAAAATTAGAAAACTTTCAAATTTAAGTTGTGTCCCAAATATCAATGGTTTTCGAAATAATTGATGAAATAATTTTAGGTGCTTTTTGGAAATCACCCTGTATTTCGTAAACTAGTAGGAATTTGGCAACACTGTAAACAAGTCTTGAATGGGCATCAAAAAAGGGAACTTTTTTCTAATTCAACCGTCCTTGTAGCTCTTACCGATCCAGATATAGCAATAGTGGTATCACTTAAAATATACACCCTGTATACAGGGTGACCCACCGGGAAAAAAATCGATCTATACATAAAGAACTATATTCAGAAAATGTTTGGAAATTTGGCAGTATACTAATGTCGATGGGGGAAACCCGGCTAAAATAAACTACTCAACAATAGGTTCGTTCCAAGCATAAATTTCACCAATTTTTGAGAAGCGAAAACTTTTTAATAAATCAACGGAAAAATATGCCGTTTTCAACATTTTTGAAAGCGTTTTCTTGTTAATCATCTGCTTTACCAAAAAAATATCGAATTTGAGTGTTTTTTTTTTATACAGGGTGATATAGGAAGTGCGGTTAAAATTCAAAATTTTTGTTGCCACCCCATTTCTACAATTATTTTTATTTATTTTTTCTAGGCATACCCAAATGATTATTATGTTCATCCCTCAAACCATTTTTGGATTTTTTCTTATATCTTTTTTTATTTAAAAAATAATGCAAATTTAGTGTTATAATGATACCCAGAGCTTCAAACCCATCGTGAACAAGTTTAAGCAGTAACTTAGGATCCGCTAGTTTAAATTCACTTGCTATGATAATAATTAAAATTAACTGATGTAAGCTTTATACAAAACATACAAAGTGTGCGAGGATACTTTAAACTTGAAATTTCTAGTTTTGAATAATTTTGCCATTTTCTACAGAAAAGAAAGTGTCAAGGACGGATAATAAATTTTGACTTTTTTGAAGGCTTTATATCATTTCTGCAATGCTAACATTTTGGACGAATTTTTATTTGTGTACAGGGTGTCCCCAAATCATATGCTTTTTAGATGACGCCACTTACTGTATGATCGGTTTTACAAAATAAACAAATTAAATACCTATTAAATATATATTAAATTGAGAAATTCAAAGGAGACACATTCATTCGGTAATTGATTTGGGGACACCTTGTATACAAGTGAAAATTCGTCCCAAATGTTAGCAAGTGAAATATTTATTCTTTTAGGACCTGTTGATGGAAGCAAATATCAAGAAATTGAGGAGAAAACTGTTTTATAGGTTTACAAATTATGACGTAACTTTCTGAAAAAATGTATGACAAAAAAAACCTCGAAATTTTTTTTTTTGGATTAAGTTGCAGAAGTGATGAAAAGCCTTCAAAGTAAGTCTATAGTTATTTTCCGTCCTTGACACTTTCTTTTTTGTAGAATAAGGCAAAATTATGCAAAACTAGAAATTTCAAGTTTACAGACCCTGTATGTTTTGTATGAAGTTTTTTTACGTCAGTTAGTTTTAATTGTGATCAAGTGAATTTAAACTAGCGGATCCTAAGTTACTGCTTAAACTTGATCACGATGGGTTTGAAGCTCTGGGTGTCATTATAACACTAAATTTGCATTATTTTTTAAACAAAAAAAGATATAAGAAAAAATCCAAAAATGGTTCGAGGGATGAACATAATAATCATTCGGATATGCTGAGAAAAAATAAATAAAAATAATTGTAGAAACGGGGTGGCAACAAAAATTTTGACATTTTACCGCACTTCCTATATCACCCTGTATAAAAAAAAAAACACTCAAATTCTATATCTTTTGTGTAAAGCAGATGATTAACAAGGAATCGCTTTCAAAAACGGTAAAAACGGCATATTTTTCCGTAAATTTATTAAAAAGTTGTCGCGTCTCAAAAATTGGTGAAATTTATGCTTGGAACGAACCTATAGTAATAGGTTCGTTCCAAAATAAACTACTCAGTAGAGTAGTTTATTTTCAAGAATGTGGCACTTCCAGTAATAGCGGAAGTAGACGTCAACTTGCTTATTTTAAATGAGACACCCTGTATGTGATTCCAAATTTGGATTCTACGTAAAATTCTGAGCAAATTTCATGTGATACTATACCTATCTTTAACTGTTTCGGAAATATTGACAGTTGAAAATTGACTTTTTTTAACTTTGATAGGCTGTGAAACCTAAACGGTTAATTTTAGAGGGAAACCAATCTTACATTCTTGTCCTAGATTTTTATGAACTATCATTTGACACCAACTCTGAATTTAATCCATAATTAAAAATTCCGTTTAAATTTGATCTCCGGTTAAATTCAAAGTTGGTGTCAACTGTCAAATGATATTTTATAAAAATCTAAGATGAGAATGTATGATCATTTTCCTCTAAACTTACCGTTTAGGTTTTACAGCCTGTCAAAGTTGAAAAAACTCAATTTTCAACTGTCAATATTTCCAAAACAGTTGAAGATAGGTATGAAGTATTGTCTGGCTAGCGAAACGGCGAACTACAAAAGAATTTGCTGCTTTGCCAAACTTGACGGAAATTAGAAGCAAAAAAGAAAAAAAAAAAAACAACTTGTTTATGTTGGTGACATATTATTTTTTTTTCGCTATATGGGCATGTGTAATATTTTGAAACAGGAAAAAATCAGGCTACATTGCGAAATGATGGAAGTGGAGAGGGGTGATTATTCAGAAACAAGATTATATTGGTTAGAGCCTGAACGACAGCACGCAGTGGCGTGGTTATTGGCGAAACTAGAGAATCTTTTTCCTAATAATTTTATTGGTTTATTTCCTTGGTGTTTTCGGTGCCACTGAACTCAAGACATGGCTGTCATCAGACGGTGTCAGTGAATATTTTTAGGTAACGCCCCAGTTTTCTTCCCCCTTTCGTCTCTACCAAGTTACCACTTGCCAGACTATATATCAGTGGCGGCTGGCCCTAAGGGGCCAAGGGGCCGTGGCACTGGCGCAAAATATTTCGGTCCTTTTAAATTTTTTTTTTTTTTTTAGTTCAATAGTTATTACAATCGTCAGATCAAATTACTTATCATTTTATAATTCGATCCCGACGGAAAAATTTCTGTCGTTATTATTCCTGAATTTCCTAGGCAATAATTTAAGCGACTGACTAAACTAAACTCGCTGGACTATCCGTCCGAGCCCATCTCACAACGGCCCCGCTGCAACACGGCAATTACGTTGGAGAAGGTCACGCCGCGCTCCCAGTAACCAGCTGTTTTTATACGTATAAACGGGGCCACCTGATCGAACGGCCCGGATTAGTTTTTGCGGCAATTTAATTAACACACAACACATAACAAGAACCTGGAACAAGCCAAGTGAGCTGGAACAAGTCTGGAACATGACTTGATAAATCTGGATGAAGTCTGGAAAAGTCTGGAAATCTCTGGCAAAGTCTGGAAAAGTCTGGAAAGAGCCTGGAAATTTCTGGAAAGGGTCGGAATAATTCTGCCAAAGGTCCCAAATGACCTGGGGATCCTTTTCCAGAATCCGGATCAGTGTGGACAAGTCTGGATAAGGTCTGGATAAAGTTTGTAAAACTCTGGAAAAGTCTGGATATTGTCTGGAAAAGTCTGGAAATCTCTGGAAACGTCTGGAAAAGACTTGGAAATTTCTGGAAAGGGTTGGAAAAATTCTGGAAAAGGTCCCAAAAGACCTCGGGATCATTTTCCAGAATCCGGATCAGTCTGAACAAGTCTGGATAAAGTCTGGATTAATCTGGATGAAGTCTGGAAAACTCTGGAAAGCTCTGGATAAGTCTAGATAATGTCTGGAAATCTCTGGAAACGTCTGGAAAAGGCATGGAAATTTCTTGAAAGGGTCGGAAAAATTCTGGAAAAGGTCCCAAAAGACCTGGGGATCATTTTCCAGAATCCGAATCAGTCTGTACAAGTCTGTATAAGGTCTGGATAAATCTGGATAAAGTCTGTAAAACTCTGGAAAACTCTAGATAAGTCTGGATATTGTCTGGAAAAGCCTGGAAATATCTTGAAACGTCTGGAAAAGACTTGGAAATTTCTGGAAAGGGTTGGAAAAATTCTGAAAAAGGTCCCAAAAGACCTCGGGATCATTTTCCAGAATCCGGATCAGTCTGAACAAGTCTGGATAAAGTCTGGATTAATCTGGATGAAGTCTGGAAAAACTCTGGAAAGCTCTGGATAAGTCTGGATAATGTCTGGAAATCTCTGGAAACGTCTGGAAAAGGCATGGAAATTTCTTGAAAGGGTCGGAAAAATTCTGAAAAAGGTCCCAAAAGACCTGGGGATCATTTTCCAGAATCCGGATCAGTCTGTACAAGTCTGAATAAGGTCTGGATAAATCTGGCTAGTCTGTAAAACTCTGGAAAACTCGGGAAAACTCTGGATATTGTCTGGAAAAGCCTGGAAATCTCTTGAAACGTCTGGAAAAGACTTGGAAATTTCTGGAAAGGGTTGGAAAAATTCTGAAAAAGGTCCCAAAAGACCTCGGGATCATTTTCCAGAATCCGGATCAGTCTGAACAAGTCTGGATAAATCTGGATGGAATCTGGAAAACTCTGGAAAGCTCTGAATAAGTCTGGATAATGTTTGGAAAAGTCTGGGGCTGAAACGCCGAACACCAAAGGAATTTAATTTTTTTTACCCTCATTTGATTTGACTATCGATAGACAGTCAACGTTGACTCCAGGAATATCTTATTGGTTAGATTTTTTAGCGGCTTCCCTGGCACCATAGGGCGGCATATTTCTTTGAAGCGCCTGCCGCAAAGAAATCAGTTTCGTCTGGAAAGACAGTGCAGTAGATATTTTTCATAAATTTGATTTCTATTTGATTTGTATGGTGCCTTATGTCTTATTTTATATAAAACTGTTTTATTAAATTTCTCGTACTCCGCCCGTGCTTCATTTATTATTTTGTAGAAATGGTAAATGCCCACGTTTGAATTGAGGATAAGTGAAAAAACTTTCTGAGGCGTGTTTTTTTACAATTTTTAGATCAAAATTTGGGTTAGTTTGGGTCATTCCAAAAAAAATTGCGCGCCTCTGGGGCTTCCCCCCTGAGTGTGTGCACCGCCAACTTTTCCTCTCACCAGCCGCCACTGCTATATATCTAATGAAATCTGCTCAGAATTTGACGTGGAATCCAAATATGCAAGCAAAGGGTGTAGCATTTTCAATTTCTTGTTTGATATGCTACTGTGTTTTGCTCTAGTAGATATGATTCTATATAGAACTGCAATGAAATAAATGAATAAACAGCTTTCTTTTCTGTGCCCAGATTTTGTTACCTTGATTACTGCCTTCCACTGAAAGTTTTTTGTGCAGGTTTGCAAGTTTTGTTGATTGACCTAGGAAGGTTTGATTCAGTACGGCAGGGCCTGCTGTTATTGATTAGAATCTTAGGAAAAGGAGTTAGTACCATCACCATCTCTGTTTTCAAATCCAATCAATAATCTGAGGTTATGATAATAATTATTGTTTTTTTGTACTCTTTGACTTTTCATTTCCATCGTGTCATTGAACAGCTGTTTTGTCTAGGCGTTTTCTTTAGACCTGTTCTACTTTTGATATATGTTCTATAGGCATTTTTCAATATTCACCAGTCATTTTTATACAACCAAACTTTCAGTTCGTATTCTTGGAGTGAAATTGAACACGCTTTTTTTCTATAATTTTCTTCAATGTCAAAATTAGAAGTTTGACAAGTGAAAGCCTTCTTCCGAAATCTAAAGGAAGAATCAGCCCTTTTGATCTTGAGACTTGATACCGAAAGGTTGGTCTCGGCCCTATTTGATTTTGGGCGAGACTTTTTGGAATTTTGTGCCAGGGAACTCAAGGTTTAGACTAATTTCTTATTGATAATTGTCTGGAGTCGTCCCTTGGTCATTTTGGATTTTGTTTCGGTAAGTTTTTGAGATTTTCTTCAGGATTATTAACCTACAACACGTGTTTCGTTTCTTCAATAGGACTGTTCCGAGCAGCTTTTGGAAGTTTAAGACTTCACTTTTGGTCTAGAGGATCCCTCAATTTGAGGTAAGATTATTTCTAATTTGGGGCTCGATTTGTTTTTTTATACGAACATCGTTATAGGGTCCTACTCTTAGGCTATAGTTGGACAATCCTAGTGCTAGGCTGTAGCTAGACAGTCTTAGGCTATAGTTGGACAGCTTCTAGAAAGAAATTCTAGACTAAATTGCCCTTAGTTGGCTTTGGTAGCCTCCCTTCAGCAACCCTCTTGGTAGCACTCTGGTGGAACCACATTGAGTTCTACGTAAAACAGATACCACGTGGATAGAACTCATGACTATGACTCACTTACCATACCATAGTCTATCTACAGTGAGACCGAACCCAGCGTTTTTCCGCAGTCCACAGGAAAAGAAATGCGGAAAAACGCTGGCCTGGAAATAAAAATCAATAATCAAAAAATGTCCATGAAGTAATCTATACAGTGAGGGGCAAGCTACTAGGTATATAGGAAGTAACCTGACGAATTTGCAGGCGTCCGCATGTCAGAAAATGTCAACTCAATTTAGCACTAACCTGGTGACAACCAGGTGAAAAGTTTCTTGGATTGTTGATAATTTTAAAAAATATGTATATAAACGAAATGACGTCCAGTAAAATAATGAGGATCAAGAAGCCGAATATGTCGTTGGTTGTTGGCATTAGTTAACGAAACTCCAACTATTTCTACGCGCAAGCGCACGAGATTTACTCAAGTACAAGGACGGTGAGGAAGCCACAGAAAAAAAAAGGATCGTTCGTACAAAGTACGAAACTCCCAAAAAATTGATCCTGATGCAAGGACAACATTAGGCGAATGGAGTTTTGTGAAACTGATTAATGATGAAATAAAAAAAAATGAAATCGAAGATTTTCTTAGAAGAATTGTCTTCACAGATGAAACGACATTTCAACTCCATTGTCGACATAATCCTAGTCACACCCGTTATTGGTCTAAGGTCTACGGAGAATTTACACAGGTATTTTGAACTTAGAGCCCAGCGTCCTCAGAAGGTAACTGTCTAGAGCGGTTTGTATGGAGAACATATTGGGCCGTACTCCATTGACGCTAACTTAACTGGTATATTTGGATTTTTCGCAACGGCAGATAATTCCAGGAATAAGAAGATTATCTGGTCCTAGAATTTATGAAATATGGTTTCAACAAGATTGATGTCCAGCCCAAAACACGGGTTTCATTCTGGACCATTTGAATAATACCTTTCCAAACCGTCTCATTACTGGGTCGAGAGCTACAATACTGTGGCGAGCCCGCTCTCCCGATCTTGCACCCATCAACGATTATTTTTTCTGGGGTTATTGCAAATCAAAAATGTATGGTGGTCAGGAGGATCGTGCCGTGAACCTTGAGCAGGAGCGTTTCAAAATTCGAGAATTATATCTAACTGTCACCTATGTGATGCTGAATAATGTTCGTAGAGCCTTCTATGATTGTTTAGGTCATTGTTTATCTCAAGAAGGTGGACTGTTTGAACATTTGCTACATAATATCATCTGTTTAGGACTTTTGTTTTTATTTTACCTAATTTTTCTTCTATTTTTTATGTTGAATACATTTTTAGTTTTTCCTTGATAGCTTTTTTAAAATACATGTTTCCTTTTCATAGAATATGAAAAATTATTGTTTCGGTTGAAAAAAAATCTATCTACACGCTTAATTTTAATTGAAAGTAAGTGAAGCTCGACGAATCGATACATCTAAAGGTACGGTTTGTTAGGAGAGTACGCGTCGCACAACTGACAACGTAAACGTCGTCATTGGTTCAGGTATGACGTACACCCGTCTTCTGACGTGAGAAAACGGGTGTACGTCATACCTATGGTCATACCTGAACCAATGACGACGTTTACGTTGTCAGTTGTGCGGCGCGTACTCTCCTAACAAACCGTACCTTAAAAGCACGGTCCAAATGCTACGTTTGCATAACGTTTTGTTTGCACAATTCAACACGTGATCAGTAATCAGTAACGTAGCGTCTGGACCGGGCTTAAGTCTGTAAAATCATAAAACGTACTGATGTGAACCTGGCTTGTGAACAAACTCAACGAACGTCAAAGTCATCGAAAAAACGACAGCGACAGGTGTTCAAACGGCTGCGGACGATCGTAAATTCGTCAAGTTGGATTCTATATACCTAGTAGCCTGCCCCTTACTGTATATTTTGATGAAAACATCCCACTTTTCACTAATAATAGGTTAGTATTTAATAATTATTATTATTTAGTCATGAACTTAACGATTTTCACAATGTAAATCTTACCAGAATCATCTATTTTAGGGCCGAATTTATAGTCGCTCCTTGAAGTTTCCTCAGACCTTAAGGAACCCTTGAACGTTTAGAATTGACATGACTAACTTGTCAAATAGTAGAAAGTGTCCATTCTAAGCTCACGACCTCCAAGGAAGACTCAAGGAACGACTATAAATTCGGCCCTTAATAAACTAACTAATTTAATTTTAGGTTCACTTGACACTTATTTGTGTCAGTATTGAAAAAAGAAACTGTCATTTTATAGGTTAGAAATCGTAATGTACTATAAATGAAAAATCATTGAAAAACCATGTCCTCTCTTCCTTTATTATCATATCTGTTAAAAAGAGACAGATATAAGAACGGTAGGCGATGTCAGAATTGTCAGATAATTCCTAGCTATACTACCGCCACCATGTGCTGCAAGAAATACGTTGCCACTTGGCGCATATGAATCGGTAACTCTTACCTTGGTTTATTATATTTCTCTATGTGCCACATTTTTGAAAATATTTTAGCTAGGTTGCCCCATTGACAATAGTATACTGTCAATTTTTTTTTTTAAAAATCTGCATACAGTTTTTCATGTATAGATCGATTTGGTTCCCGGTGGGACACACATTTTCCGCCCCATAGCAACTTCACTATGGGGGCTCAAGCAGAGCTGGGCAGTAGCTAGCTACCAAGTAGTTAAGCTACTAGCTTAGCTACTTTTTTGGTAGCTAATAACTTATTCAAACTACTTTGAAAAAAAAGTAGCTTGTAGCTGTAGCTTTTGGTATTGTGTTTCAAGTATTCATAAGCTACTGTGAAAAGTAGCTAGCTACTAAAACAAGCTACTTAAGCTACTTTTGGTAAATAGTTAATAGTTATTTAGGTATCAATGGCAGAAAGTGTTATTTACCGCCCGAGAGTGTGGTTAACGACACTTAACGCCCAAAATACCTATTACGTTTTATGCGCAGCGGACTCTTCTAGTTCAAAAATAAAATAACTATACCTATAATATAATGGCATCCATTCGACATTGTTTTCAAAAATAAACAGTTTTCTCCTTATAAAGGCACGTACAGTTTTCTCCTTATAAAGGCACGTTTCCACCAACCTATCATCCGCGTTTGAATTTACCGCTCGATAAAAGTAACTTTATACTTTAATTGCTCAAGCTACAATTATCATTTTCCGGAAAATTCTTATCCTGCCTTGCATAGACTAGTTTCTAGTTATCTCTGTAGGTACCTATGTTTTTTGTGTCCTATTTTATTCTCGAATTTGCAGATCACTGTGATCAAAGTGAACCTAATAAATTAATGTCCAGTGGTTTCTGACAAAAATATGAATACTACTTCTTAGAGAAAGTTAATATGTTATTTTCGTATGATGATATTATGAAATTAAATTAGGTAAGGCATGTACATTGATAAAAGTAGCTTAAATAGTAGCTTTCTCTGATTCAAAATGTAGTTAAGTTACTAATAGCTTAGCTACTTTTTCAAAGAGGTAGTTGAGCTACTGAGTAACTTAGCTACTTACAATGTAAAGTAGCTTGTAGCTTGTAGCTAGCTACTTTTTCCAAGTAGCTTGTCCAGCTCTGGGCTCAAGCTCAAGCTCCCATTGCCCCCATGGTTCCGGCGCCTATGCTCGGAGCTAAGAGTTTTTTGTCATGTTTGAAATATAATCTAGGACGTTTCAAGCCCTAGGGACCGCGGCCTCACTATCCACTATCCACTATCCACTATCCATGTTTCCCTTGTTTTTCAATCACACGTGATTAGGCACCAAAACAAACTCGCAAACGGAAAAGCAAATCCGTTAGTTCAATACTCTTCTAACACACTGACTACTGACAAAAATTCGTTCATTATCCACCAGTGATAAATTTGTACAAGATATACAAAGCAATTCATACACTTGTCGTGCATAGGCGACATGCGCACTAGGGTACGTACGCTCATGTCACCTATGAGCGACATGCACAACGAACGTGCTGAGATACGCGTGCACTAGACGGATCGCATCGCATCGCATCGGGGCGGATCGCATCGCAAAAATCCGTCTACCATAGATTCAAATGGAATTGCGTCCCGAGCAAATTCGTAAACAGTGGAAGCAAAACTAGTGGATGATGAATATTCCAAGATTGTAGATGGTGCTGGCTTGGCAAAATTTTGTTGACAAAAACAAGAGAGTCGATTCTCTACAGTTTATAGAGTATTTATCTCTGCGCAGAATTCTCGACTACGTGATATACCTGACAGGTGTGACAGGGGAAGGAATGGACCAAGCTCGCGAAAGCGGTGAAAACTACGCACGCATGCAGTTACCATCTTATCTGATATGCCGGCGAGCGTACGGCACCGAGGCGCATGTTCTGAGACTCCCTACCTAATCGCCCTACGTCAAAATATCATATTAGGATCTTTTCTGTCATGAGGTGAATCTTGTCTACTTTCCCATTTTCCAGATAGTTTTTCTCTAAAATTTACAAAACAACGATTTTTTTTTCAAAATTTGGGGGGTTGCGGAGGGAATTTTTGGTGTGAAGTTTTAAATTCGGATTCTGCGACCCCGAAAACATGAACCAAGCCGATATCCAGGGCTGCGTTCGGGAATGGCTACAGCCAAGCCAAAATTGGCTTTTTGCGTTCGAGTTCGGCTCCAACCTACGTGGTTCGGCATTACAAATGGAGGGGGAAAAGTAGGTTTTGGCATTAGCATTGCCGTCCTTGAACGCACCCCAGGACTACCATGAATTTTGCAATCTAAAATTATGTATTTCCTGGATTATTCCACTCATGTGTTAGAAATTCCATAAGGCAAGTGACGATTTTCAGAATTACAGCGAAAATTCTCTTTTCCATTTGTTTAACTAGAGAGAATTACAGCGATAATTCTCCCATGTTATTGTATACATGGTTGTCATGCTAATTTTTGATACAAACAAACGATTCCTGATAGCAACCATTTATTTGTATTGATTATTAAGATATTCAAATAGTTTAATACCTATTTATTTCCATATTTTTTGCATTCTCATACGTGAAATAATCCGCTAAATACCACTTGAGCTTTGAAATGAACCAGATAATTTTTCACTCATGCGTGTTTTCTCTGCAAATTTCACTCGTCCTACGGACTCGTGAAATTATAGAAAACACGCAATCGTGAAAAATTATCGGTAATTTTGAAGCTCTCGTGGTATTATCCCCGACTATTACATGTCTCAAAATAAGTGTGCTGGAGTACATTCCCAAGAAAAACCCCGAGAAAGTCTCTTTTTTAGTGAGCATTTACACCTGACACCAAAGTAGTATGCGACGTGCGACTTGCTGCTAGGAAGCAGAAAGCACGAAAACTATCAAAATATAAAAAACGTGTTGTCTCGTCGCATTTTTGCGACGCCACTCCGGTGTGAAACCTGTCATTTATTTCTAAAGGTTCCAAAATAAAAAATAAGTAACTTGTTTTTTGCTTCCTAGCAGCAAGTCGCACGTCGCATGCTACTTTGGCGTGAATGCTCACTTTAGGGATAGATGTAACATGTAACCCTTTTTTAAAAATTCGATAATTTGAGTTATAGCTAATTTTTGAAAAATTTGAGTAACTAGTGTAAGGTACTATAACATACCCGGGTTCATTCAGTAGGATTGAACTGTGTGAATTTTTATTACCTTTTAAATAACAAATGTTCTGAAAATCGAAATGAAAAATAAAGAGGACCTACGTTGTGGAAACTTACTCAATTTTACTTACTGGTCATGCGCCCGACATAGCAAATATTTGGGAAATTTAAGGGAAGTTGTGATATGTAAAAGAAACGAAAAATTTGTGAAACGTCTACTTTATTATTAAAGTAAATCGTACCGTTCTCAGAGCAAGGCAGAGAAACCCTCGATCTAACATTCCTCAAAAATCGAAACATACTGTGTCATTTTAATAATAATTGTGAGTCATTAATTCAATAAAAGTTGGAACTAGGTACCGCCCCTGTTCTTGTGCTAAAATTTTAATTACACACACTACATTCAATCAACACTACCTATATTGAATACTGTAGAGTTTTTTGTTAGTTAGCCAGTTTCCTAGCAGGTACTGAGGTCCCATATGGGAAGCTACTCAGCTATAGTTGTTTTTGAGCCAATATCTCCAGATTGATTATTTCAATTTGCTAGGATATTCTCTCGTCAGGGTAGGAGAATGTTAGTAAATTCAACAAGGCCTTAATGTACGCTCTATATCCAAAAATCAAAATCCCAGCACAAAAAGACAGGACATCATTTTTCTAGGCTTTAATTTACACATGAACACACATGAACAATGCACATGTTATAAAACATGTAATAAACAAACAAAAAAGCATATAAAAATGAAAAATAGTAATTTTTGTATCAACTGCGCGAAATGTCATTTTCATTCACCAAAAACATTTCGCGCCCGAGTTGCAAACAATATTTTTTCTACAACTCTATTCAAATATCGATCATTCGAAGCCAGAATTGCATTTCCAATCAAAGGCAGGTGAATTTCAATTATTTTTTGGCATCCTGACAGGTATGTGTCACCATGACACCAGTATGCGAACTAGCTATTTCGTACACTAGAGTGCGAAATAGCTAGTTCGCACACTGGTGTCATGGGAACGTTAAGAAATCAATACCTGGGAAAAAAGTGTCATTTCGCAAACTGTCATGAGTGTGCGAACATCATCTTTTTTTGACAGTTGTAGAAAAAAAATTATATTTGTATAAATAATTGAACTTTCGAAAACAATAACAATTATTCAACTAACCTGGCATCGCTCCTTGACACATACACTAATAACAAATTGGATTGAACAATCAGTTTAATGCAAAATAAAAATAAAAATTGAATAATGAATAATTACAGACACGCGTCTAAGGTAACCAGCCCAGCTTGTTCTCTAGTCTAGTTGCGTATGTATTCTCTATCTCCCGTTCGGTACCTACCCTTTCAGTACGCTTCACGGCGCATACAAGGTTGCAACATTTACTTTTATTCAGTAAACGTTTTTTTAAAAAGTTAAGATTTGAATAAATAATTTTTTTTCTTATTGATAACCTATTTCACTTATTTAAAGTACTCCTCAGCGTGTTTAAATCCAACATTCAAAAACGCGCGTGTTTTAAAGTTACCAATGACAACATCAACAACCAACAACCCGAGAAAGGTCTAAATGTCAACTTTTTAATTATTGATTTGTCCGGAGTAGGTTAGGTACTTGTAGATAACGTCAAATAAAATGTAACGAGTGTCAAGCACAAGTTTAGCTTCTACAATTATTATTAGTCATTTATGATTTGAACGTATACCAATTAAAAAAAATAGTGTAAAGTATTCGTGGATAACTGGTCTTTAAAACACTTGCCCTATTTCGAGCACTCGGCTGCGCCGTCGTGCTCGAAAAATCGCGCGTGTTTTAAAGACCTTAATATCCACTCATACTTTAATATACTATTTTTTCATTGATAACCTATTTTACTTATTTAAGTAAAATAAATTCCTCAGCGTGTTTAAATCCAACATTCAAAAACGCGCGTGTTTTAAAGTTATCATGACAACATCAACAACCCAAGAAAGGTAGGTAAAGTCTAAATGTCAACTTTTTGATTATTGATTTGTCAGGAGTAGGTACTTGTAGACAACGTCACATAAAATATAACAAGTGTCAACGAATTTAGCATTCTACAATTATAGGTTTTTTACGTTATATTTAGGATGATGTCATAGAACAAAAAGAGACAATCAGGCCTATGATGTATCATTTTCCGTTATTTTAACAGCAACGTTAAGTTCTCTATCACTGTTTATTCTATACGTCAAAATAGAGAGAAGTATAGATGTTGAGCTATAACATAGCTGTTAAAATAACAGGAGTGGATACATCATAGGCATGAATCAGGCCTATGATGTATCATTTTCCGTTATTTTAACAGCAACGTTAAGTTCTCTATCACTGTTTATTCTATACGAAAAAATAGAGACAGCAATAGATGATGAGCCATAACACAGCCGGGTAACTAACAGGACTGGATACATCATAGGCCTGAATGTTGTCAATGCCTATTTTTTTTCTTATAATTTATCAGAATGTCACGTGATAGTAGACCTATCTATTTTACCAACCAAAGAGGTAATAATACGAAAACTTCATTAGATAAAAAAAGACACAGAACGCTCATTGCGCGAGACGAGGCAAAATGTACCAAATTTTGTTAAACTTACGTATGGCAATCCATCCTCCTTATTTGCACGGGATAGAAAAAGAAGAAGAAAAACCGCGTGTTTTGCAACGTATATTTATCAATGAAAATTTCAAACTTCTTTTGAGTGGCACTTGTCAAGCTATGTCAAGTTGAATATCAACCGTACTTTTATTTTTGTCAGACCACGAGCAATGAACAAGGACAAGGAGATGTCCAGCGTGCAAAACGAAGACTTCACACCTGTTCTAGTTAGCTAATAAAAAGACTTGCCTCATGTTACGCGCATAGCAGGTAAAAATAGATAGGTCTTTTCTGTCAAACGAAACGGAAAATAGGTAATTTACTTACATGCCTCACAGCAGTAAGAAGCAAAAATGGTCGTGTTCCGGTTGGAAATACGTTATTAAGTATACTACCCTTTCCTGAGGCCGACTCCGACAAACCTGCTGGCATTTTCTGAGTAAGTTTACGCTACGAAGAAGTACTGAATTCTTGAAAGAACTTTTTTCTAACTGTAACGTATTTTTGGCACTTAATTAGAATTATACAAAATAGTTAATAATAAATTATCAAGATGACTGACAGCTTAAAATAACGAAATGAATCGACACGCATTATTTGAAAATGTTTATATAAATCATGCAACGTCGCGCGCCGTTGCCAACTAAAAACATCTGAAATTGCCCTACTTTAAATGCGTTGAAAAGTACTTTTAGTTTTGTTAGGTTGGCAGCAGAAATTTACTAAATGTGACGTCATCCTAAATATAACGTAAAAAGCCTATATTAGTAATTTTTGATTTGAACGTATAGTACCAATAAAAAAAAATAGTGTAAAGTATTCGTGGATAACTGGTCTTTAAAACACTTGCTGAAAAATCGCGCCTGTTTTAAAGACCTTAATATCCACTTATACTTTAATATACTATTATATAGGTGGTTTTCCTCACTAGGTACTTTTCTTAGGATAGTCCAAAAATCAAAAAGATGCATAGAAAAATTTCCAAGATCAAAATTGATAATCTGACATAGCCCCAAACTTTGCTCTCCCTGTATAAGTGAATAAATGAGAGAAATATACCGGTCGAACCCTGTACATGTTCTGAAAGAGTTGGCCAAGAATCTCCCGAATACCGCAACTCGATCTCTTTCCGTTCCGAAAATATCGAGATTTGAACTTGAGTAAAATTTACGCCTGCGAACATCCTGGGTTTTAAAAAACTTTATATTCTACATAACATAAATAACTTCAATAAATAGGAATCTTTTACTGGTGGACACAAAATACTTCTTTACTACCGAACTACTCATCTATACATATATTATCAGACTCCGCCTTTCGGTCAACTGTGTGCGATAAAGTTACACTTTCCAAAATGCCTTGAAAATCTTGCATTCAGGTTTGTTGCCTCCAAGAAAAAATGCATCCAAACTCTTTCGCGAGGTCTTGTGATGATTCGCGATTTTACTTAAGTGTTAACCGAAATCCAAACTCATCCACAGCCCCGGATAATAAACGTTGATGTAATGGAATATCTTTATTTAGCTCTATTGTCTGTTGATAAACCAAACTGATTCAAAATATCGATTTCGCTTTCAGTCCACTACAGGTGAACCAGCAGTTTTGTGGATATCAGGCCTGCACATTCCAGAGACTTATTTGGCAGCCTTAGTGCAGATTTCTTGTAGATTGCATAATTGGCCACTGGATAGATCTACACTCTACACTTACGTTTCTGAGCATGTAGATCCTGCAGATGTTATTTTACGACCAGCTGCGGTAAGTTTTTTTTGTTTCAACCCTTATTTGAAGCTCTAAAGACTTTTTTAGGGTAATTGTCTCCTGCACGGTCTCTACTTAGAAGGAGCAGCCTGGGACGTTGAAAATAACTGCCTGAAGAAATCAACCCCGAAAATTCTCATTGAGAAACTTCCAGTATTGGGAGTGGTGCCTATAGAATCGTTCAGATTAAAGCTCCAAAATACTTTGAAGACTCCAGTGTATACTACGTCATTAAGACGAAACGCTATGGGGGTTGGTTTGGTTTTTGAGGCTGATTTGAGAACAACAGAACATATAAGTCATTGGGTGTTGCAAGGAGTGTGTTTAGTGTTAAACACAGACTAAGATTAAACTGTGTTGAATTTGATAAAAAAAGGGATAGTATTTTGAAAAAAAAAGATACCTAACCAAAAGGAAACAATTAAGTTATAAACGCGCAAAAGACGTTAGACCATATGTGTTTGTAGCAGTTTACTTCAAAGACTGAAAGCTATATAAGCTGTAGTTTTAAGAGTTTTTCATGTGTTATTTTGAAACTAGTTTCCAAGACTGAGTTAAGTTTGTCATATTTTACTGTAAGGTGTTCTTTGTATTTCTTTGTTACCTGCAATACTTTCTAAATAAATAATCCAACTCTGTGTTTTCCTTTTTTTTATTTATTTACAATTTAGTACAATATTACAAAGTGATGGTTTTTGGAAATGCGCCTCGAACTGAAAAGTGGAATAATAAATTTGACATCCGCACATAGTCGAATCTACCATTCAAAACTTCCAGTTGTTTCAATTCGTCTTTTTAACATCTTTGACTTCTCCTTCCTTGATTTGTCCTTTTCCGAAAATCTTGGCCAAACTATCCCAGATTCCGCCAAAGAACAGGGCGCACATTAGGTTTTCGAAGGGAATAAAAGGGTCGTGGATTCCAAGGATTATTGAAGACAGTTTAAAGTAGACGAAAAAGATGACTATACCGAAATAAACCAAAGCATGGGGAGCCGAAATAATTTCAGTTTTTTTGTCTAGGATGAAGATTATCGACGCTACTAGACAAGATTTTGTGTAGCTGGAAAAAAAAATTAGTTAATAATAAGGTAGTCAAGGAAGTCTTAGTTAATAGTTTTGGAACCGGTTGACAAATGTCATAAGGAAACGCATGGACGAGTTTACGGTTCTGTGATGGTATTGTTAATTAAGTGTACCAAAGGACCCCGCACACTTCTTATGGGATTTCTGACCGCGGTCAAATTTAACAAAATTTCAGCATGTTATAGATCTCACCTTTCTGAGCAATAGCTACCATGGGCACAACTCAATCCTATGACTAGTTTTTGAGATACAGGTAGTTTAATGTCCAAGAAATGCACACATTTTATACGCATTTACATCTACCGGTCACCTGAATGTCAGGATACCTGTCCTTCCTGATATTATTAGGTGACAGGTAGATGTAAATGCATATAAAATGTGTGCATTTCTTGGACATTAAACTACCTGTATCTCAAAAACTAGTCATAGGACCCCCTTTGTGAGAAAGTTTTTCTTCATACTGTAATAGGTTGAAATTTATTCTGGTTCTGGTTATAAAACTACCTGAACTTTAAAAAACCTTGGTATAAAGAGTTTCCAAATCCAATATTACTGATTTTGAGAAAATGAAGAAAACATTTACTAAAAATTGATCAGCGAATTGACTTATGATACCATACTTGAAATTGAGCGCATCTTCTTTCCATAGCTTTTCCTTATTGGCAATAATTATTGTCTCAAACGAAGAATTATTTCGAAATAAAAAATGAAAACTACTTACAAACTGGGTTGCATAAATTCCATAGCTGTCGGCGTCCATACTCCTCGAATGAGTCGTTCCATCAGTCTTGTGAATCCAGCACCGTTGCCTTTGAGTGTTCCAATTATTATCATGATTAAATAACCGCTAGGATATAGTTTGGCTGCGTGAGTGACACCATCGTAGACTTTCTTGCATCTGTAGATTTCCTTCATTGCTGAAAAACCTATTTTGACTGGTAGGAATTTCGATAGTTTGTAGCCGACATCGAAAGGTGTATAGAACACCGCATACCTGCAAAAAAAGTTTTAAAATGAAGACACCAACGCAACTGATATTTTTCTTCGAAGTTGAACCAAACCAAAGCAAAACCTCATTGATCGAGCATTATGTGCTGGCGATGGACACTCGATGTGGTTAGTGTGTCGTCGACAGATTTCGGAGATTGTGCACAGTTTGGCAACATGGGAAGAAACTATCCTGATTATTTCAATTGCCTCTTCCAATCTACCAATCCGATACAACCATTCCACTGCTTCTACACATCCTTTGTCACAGAGATTCAATTGCCAAAGGAGAATCTAGTGTTTTGATGTTAGAAGCTTCCCACAAGATGCTGCATTTGGTATATCTTGAGCTTTAGACAATAGGTTTGTTTCTGCAGAAATCACAAACCAGTCAGAGCGAATTGCATTAGTTGAAAACAGTCAGAAAACTAATTTCGTCTAATTCGTCTAATGAAATTCACTCTGACTGGTTTGTGTAGTGTTCTCAAAATATACCAAATGCAGCATCTTGTGGGAAGGTTCTAACACCAAAACACTTGATTCTCCTTTGGCAATTGAATCTTTGTGATAAAGAACGTGTAGAAGCAGTGGAATGGTTGTATCGAATTGGTGCTTGGTCTAGGTCAAGGTTGTATTGGCATGGTGGTATTGGCTGCAAGCTTGTTGAAATTGATATAGCTTGGACAAAGACTTGAGCTTTGTCAATGAAAGCAGCCGATCTGCCTGCTGAGTGCGCAATAACTGTGTATGAACACGAGAACCAGGCATGGTTTACAACAAGAATAATTACGGAACTCAAAATCGAAAAAAAACCTATCGGTGATTTGGCTTCAATAAACGGAAGATTGGCTGATTGATTTCAGACAACTTGAATTATTTGCCAACAATATACATACAACCCTACCATGAAACAAGCATCAGTCCTGCAAATTTTTAAACCTGAAGAAATAAGAAAATACTTGCGGATAGACTGGAAAATTGTGATGGACCAAAATCTTTACTGCAAGGCTGTTGACCCCTATTATGGGCACATCAACAAGAAGAATCATGGCGAATCTTTCCAATAATGGGGAGTTTCCATACAATCTGCAACCTTCTATCTTGGCATACTTTCTGGCAATTCCTGACCTCGAGATCTAGCCGTGGAATCTGGTATAATAGAGCTCTATCGATAAAGATCTTGTTGGTAAGCACTGCAGTTATACATTTCGCCTACACAACCTCGTGTATAGTGTATACGTGGATAAAGCCTTTATGAAAGTTCTGCATCCTGGGGTTCTGGAATATGAGGACTTACATATGCTATGCCTTTTCTACGACTCTCAATGCCTGATTTCTCTCGGACATCTAATAACTCTGTCCTTCAAAATGAACCTTTTCAAAGTATTTGACAACTACTTGACACTGCAGTGGCGTAACTAAGGGCCCGCAGTTGCGGGGGGGCCCCGTGATCTTAGGGGCCCCGCGGGGCCCTAGGCCAAGCGACAAGAAAATACTAAACTGGCGACAAGAATAATAATTACTTAACTAAAAGAAAATACTTTAACCTAACCTATGACCCTCATAATACATACCAACCATTGAAAAAGTATGTCTAACCAATGTAAGAGATCTCAGAGAGAAATGTTTAGACATACAGATGCAAAATCAACTGGGGCCGTTTTAAATGATATACTACTATTGCTATCTCTGAAACGGTAGGAGTAAAGAAGTCGGGTCAATTGAACAAAAGTGGCAGTAACCCATGGAGATAAGTTCACAGGGTTGCCAACTAAAAGCCGTGTGGAGATAACAATGACGCCACTCTGTAGAGAAGAAAGAATCTTGAATATTTTGTATAAACACTTTTTTCTAAAGCTGATAGATTTTGAAATATTCATTAAATAAGTTTAACTTTTTTTGGCATTTCCCCTTATAGTCCGAGAGCCAGCGCCAAAAGGTGCAAGAATGAAAGCTGAAAATTTAATATAAGCTTGTATTTGTGATGTATATAACTATACTCGAGTCAGCAAGTGAGGTAGCGGGACAATAAGCTACGCCCACGCACCTTTGAATGTGTAAAAAAATAATCGCGATGAAAGAGTTTCATGACAGCTGAAAATCTCTCAATCCATTGTTTATTTGATAAAAAACATGACGGACATGGTCAGATAGCATTATGTTAGGACAACTAGAGTCAGCATGCCTATACAGGGTGGACCATTTAACTTGAAACTCTTGCACTTTTTTGGCGCTGGCTGTCCGACCGTGTATAATACACGGTGTTTCACGAACAAAGTAACAGAGGAGTTTTGGGGTATTTTGAGGTTGATTTAAAAAAAACGCTCGGACAGGTCAATTTTGTATTCAAGGGGGAAACTTTTTGACCCCATCGGTATTTCGCTAGGGTGCACCTCCTGGGTGTCTTTTACCACTCGTTTTTTGATAGAGAAGATAGGTCGAGTGGTACCTGGTTTGAAAGCTTTTTCGATTCTTGTCATAACCGTGTACTTTTTTTGAAAATCGAATGATTAGTTCTCAAGATATTCACTATCAAAGTTGCCATGGGCTTAATAGAAAACAATCTTCTGGCCCTGTTAT